>BQNB010087990.1:0-27774 GCA_026074375.1 Tanacetum coccineum | reverse complement strand
ACATGTCGTGTTTTGTATTACTGGACCAATATGATCACAAATAATGTTCTGTCTTTGTCTTTGAATTATAAGCTTAGTTGGACCGGTAGGTGACCCATTTATGTTTCAGCAATCATGCTCGCATATATTGCTTGTTCAAATATATGTAGATGACATCATTTTTGGATCTACCAAGAAGGAGCTTTGTGATGAGTTTGAGAAGCTTATGAAGGATAAGTTTCAGATGAGTTCTATGGGAGAACTCACCTTCTTTTTGGGATTGCAGGTCCAACAGAGAAAGAAAGGCATCTTTATCAGTCAAGATAAATATGTCCATGAAATTTTGAGAAAGTTCAACTACACAGATGTGAAGTCTGCCTCCACTCCCACAGATTTGGAAAAGCCTTTGGTTAAAGATGCAGATGCTGATGATGTTGATGAACATCTTTATAGATCTATGATTGGATCTTTGATGTATCTTACAGCATCCAGACCAGATATCATGTTTGCAGTATGTGCATGTGCAAGGTTTCAGGTTTCCCCAAAAACTTCCCATCTCTTAGCTGTCAAAAGAATCTTTAGATACCTTAAAGGCAAACCATCTCTAGGTCTTTGGTATTCTAAGGATTCTCCATTGGAGTTAGTTGCTTACACTGATAGTGACTATGCTGGAGCTACACTTGATAGGAAGTCAACCACTGGAGGTTGTCAATTTTTGGGAAATAGGTTAATTTCTTGGCAATGCAAGAAACAAACTGTAGTTGCCACTTCTACAACTGAAGCTGAATATGTGGCTGCTGCAAGTTGCTGTGGACAGGTTCTCTGGATCCAAAACCAATTGCTGGATTATGGGTACAATTTTATGAACACTGTTATTTACATTGACAATACCAGTACTATCTGTATAATAGAAAATCCTGTTCAACACTCTAAAACAAAACATATAGAGATTAGGCATCACTTTATAAGAGATTGCAATGCTAAAAAGTTGATTCAAATGGCTAAAATTGACACTCAACTTAATGTAGCAGATCTTCTTACAAAAGGTTTTGATGCTGGTAGATTTCAATACTTGGTCTCAAGTATTGGAATGCTCAATCCCTAAGGCCCAAATCTCTTGTTTGTTTTTGTAAAGTTTGTTAAAAGTTAGTACTGTTACGTTTTTGTAAATTAATACTGCTAGTTCTAATTAGTACTGCTAGTTATATTTAAAACTGTTACTTATAGTTAGTACTGCTGGTTATTTCTATGTATCTATGTTAATCCTGTTAGTAACACTTAATACTGTTAAACAAGAAACATGTTTAGATTATGTTTTTCTTGGTTTTAAGCTAACTTTTTCAGGATAAACAATGAAGTGTGTTACTCCATAATGTATTATTTGCGGGGAGGCAAAATGTTGGTTGTTCTTGAAGTGTTGGTTGTGACACCACACAACAAATGGTCATCAGTTCACCATGTCTAATAGACATCAAGAATTGACTAGTCCAGAGCAAACGGCTACTGGTAAAGACTTCTCAAATCCGTTGATAGTTGATAGTTTACTCAAAACTATATGGTCATCAATGCACCATGTTTTTACAATGAAGCATTGGCTAGTCCAAAGCAAACGGCTATTGGTAAAGACTCTACAAATCCGTTTCTAGTTGATAGTTTACTCAAAACTATATGGTTATCATTGCACCATGTTTTACTAATGAAGCAATGGCTAGTCCAAAGCAAACGGCTATTGGTAAAGACTCCTCAAATCCGTTTATGGCTGGTAGTTTGCCAAAAACTACACTTTGTGTGATTTTGTGAGCTAAAACAAAAGAGAATTGGTGAGCTCAAAAACAGAAAGAGAGATTGTGTGAAGTTATTCTTTTTGTCTTACAAACCTCTGAAGTTTGTACTGCTTATGGGTGGAGAAGTTAATACTACTAGGCATTTTTTTAGTACTGCTAGGCCAAACTTAATACTACTGGATGACCGTTAGTACTATTTGGGCCTAACAGATTTTTCATTAATTAATAGAGCTGTTGCGATATTTCTGCCAAATACCTATGGAATAGAGGTTTGACCAATTGGACTTTTGTGGATCAACTATATATTCAAATGTTTAATTCACGATAACTTCATATTTCTTTATTTTGGTCAACAAATATCTCTCTATTTTCTTTATTAAATTGCAATTAACTTTCTCCAGTCTTCATACTTACATACACGGTCATATCTTACTCTATACCTCACAGTTATACTCATGGCAAGTTTGGATTTTTGTGACAAGCATAACATGGTAGCATTTCTGGAAAAATCTACGGGAAGTGTCGGGTTTCATCAAATAATAGATTTTCTCAATCAAAGTCACATTTGCTATGCCCTCACCAAAAAGCCAGAGGTTTATGTCTCCTTTATCAAACAATTTTGGAGGTCTGCTAAGGCTTCTAATGAAGAAAATAGCGAAGTCAATATAAATGCTATTATAGATGGTCACTCACTGTCTATCACTGAAGGTTCTTTACGGCGACATCTCAAGTTGGCTGATCAAGATGGTATTACCTCTATTCCAACTACAAAGATCTTTGAGCAATTGGCGCTTATGGGATATCATACTGACTCAGATAAGTTAACCTTTCAAAAAGGTGCCTTTTCACCTCAATGGAGGTTTCTTATTCATAATATTTTGCATTGTTTAAGCCCAAAGAAGACTGCTTGGGAGCAGTTTAGTAGCAATATTGCAACTGCCACTATATGTCTAGCCACCAATAGGAAGTTTAACTTTTCTAAGATGAGCTTTGAGTACATGGTGTCTAATATCTCTAGTCTCCATAAGTTTTTGATGTACCCTAGGTTTATTCAGATATGCCTAGATATGCAGAGATACCACCTTCAACAACACTCAAGAATATATTAGGTTCCATCTCTTACTATGAAAGTGTTTAGTAATATGAAGAGGTCTACCAAGGGATTTTTAGGATAGGAGGTTGCTTTATTCGCAAATATGTTAGCTGTTCCTACACCCTCAACTTCACCTTCCAAAATCACATCTTCACCTTCTCCTACACCTTCACCTAAACCTGAACCTACTCCTACTCAACCATCACCTACTCAACCATCCCCTACTCAACCATCACCTACTCAACCATCCCCAACTCAACCATCACCTACTCAACCCTCACCTACACAACTATCACCAACATAACCTGGCATAGAATACCATCCTCCTACACCCCATGACTCACCTCTCCATGTTGTTCACTCACATGGAAGTGATGAGGGTAGTTTGAAACTTCAAGAATTGATGAATTTACTTACAATACTTTTTGACAGGATTGGAGTTCTAGAGGCTGATTTGATGAAGATAAAGAAAACCTATAGTTCTGCTTATACTAAGCTTATTCTTAGGGTCAAGAAGCTAGAGGCTCAGATAAAGGTTGGGAAAGCAAGGAGATAGACTAGGGTTGTTCTTTCAGATACTGAAGTTGTTGAAGATGATTCTTCCAAACAAGGGAGGAAGTTCTCTGATGAAGGGGTTCAAGATGATGAAGGAGGTCATGAAAAAGCAAGCACTGACACTGAAATATTTGTTCAAGAAGTTGGAGAAGTTAATACTGCTAGGCGTATTTTAGTACCGCTAGACCAAAGTTAATACTGCTGGATGACCGTTAGTACTGTTTGAGCCTAACAGATTTTTCATTAATTAATAGAGCCGTTGAGATATTTCCGCCAAATTCCTATGTTATAGGGGTTTGACCAATTAGACTTTCGTGATCTTTATATATATATGTTAACTTTCATCACGATAAACTCATTTTCTTTAAATTGGTCAAACTATATCTCCGTTTCTCTATTTAAATCACAATTAACTTTCTCCTGCTTTCATATATTCATCCACGATCATATCCTACTCGATTACTCACAGTTTTATTCATGGCAAACTTGGAGTTTTGTGACAAGCACAACATGGTAGCATTTTTAGAAAAATCTACAGGGAGTGCAGGGTTTCATCAGATCATCGATTTCCTAAATCGAAGTCACATTTGCTATGCACTCACCAAGAAGCCAGAGGTTTGTGTCTCCTTTATCAAACAATTTTGGAGGTCTGCTGAGGCTTCTACTGATGATAATGGAGAAGTCAAGATTAATGCTACTATTGATGGTCACTCACTGTCTATCACCGAAGGATCTTTACGACGACATCTCAAGTTAGCTGATCAAGATGGTATTACTTCTATTCCAAACTCAGAGATCTTTGAGCAATTAGCGCTTATGGATATCACATGTCAGATAAGTTAACTTTTCAAAAGGGTGCCTTTTCACCTCAATGGAGGTTTCTTATTCACAATATTCTTCATTGCCTAAGCCCAAAGAAGACTGCTTGGGAGCAGTTTAGTAGTAATATTGCAGCTGTTGTTATATGTTTAGCCACCAATAGGAAGTTTAATTTCTAGCGCTGATTTTTGGAGCCATGGTGGTTATATTCTAGTCCATAAGTTTTTATGTACTAGGTTCTTATATATGCCTAGGATAAGCAAGACACAGTTTCACAAATTACTAGCACATATCTGTTCTTCTTAGCATGAAAGTGTTTAAAATCTGAGAGGCAACAAAGGGTTATTAGGCGCGGTTGTTTATTCCCTAGCTAGTGTTATGCACCTTCCATTAAACTTTAGCATGATCCTCACTTTCCACTCACTGAACCATGAACCTTCCTACCTAATATTCCCTGACAACCTACGTGTACATACCATTGTGATGTACCCCACTATACTATATACACCAACAACGAAACCACAAACTAGAATCAGAACACATCTTTACCTATGCAACCACAATAAAACACAATTCCTATCATCTTATCAATCCCCACCCATCCAAACAAAAAAAAAAAAAAAAATAATTATAAAAAAATAATACATATTTTTATATTATAATATAAAAATAAAATTAATATATTTTTTTTTTTTTATATATATAATATCATTTTTTATATTTTTTTATCCCCCCCCCCCCCCCCCCCCCTATATATACCATTTTTTTTTTACCCCCCCCCCCCCCCCCCTATATTTTTTTTTTTAAATATTTAATGCCAGATTTGGTTACCAAACGTTTGAGGATTGGAGCATTAGAGGATGACTAGTCTCCTGAAAAGTCTCCTGAAAAGATGAAGTCTGGTGAAAAGATGGAAGAAGATGATGTGGATACTCAGAAGGAAATGAATGGAACAAAGAGAAAGAAATCAATTCCTAGGAAAAGCACAAGGAAGAGACAAAAGATGGAGGAAGATGCTGAGAAGGAAGAGCTCAAAGACTTTTTGGATATAGTACCAAGAGAAGAGGTTCCTATAGAGGTTGAGTTTATATCTACAAAGTCTTTGAGCTCTTCCTTCTCAGCATCTTCCTCCATCTTTTGTCTCTTCCTTGTGCTTTTCCTAGGAATTGATTTCTTTCTCTTTGTTCCATTCATTTCCTTCTGAGTATCCACATCATCTTCTTCCATCTTTTCACCAGACTTCATCTTTTCAGGAGACTTTTCAGGAGACTTCATTTTTTCAGTTTCATGCTCCATAGGCTCAATGTTTTGATTAAAATCCCAAACCTTTTCAAATATTGGCCTAATGTCATTGTAAGACATACCCTTGAAGTCTCTGATTTTGTAATTCCCCTGATTCTTCAAGTATTTGATCATATTTTTCCTTGCTTGAGCAACTGTTTTTGGCTTCATTTTTAGAGTGTGATATCTGATGACTGAAGGATCACTCCAATCTATCTTCTTGGTAGACTTAACTTTATCCATAGCTCTTTTCCTTTCTTCTTCATCCTACTGTCTAGCAATTTCTGCATCTCTAGCAATCTAAGCTCTTTGTTCCTCATTCATTTGCTCTTCAAGTCTGATGGCTTCAGCATAACTTAATCTTTCTTGTTCAAGCTCCTTCTTTGATTTCTTCTTGGGTTCTTCCTCTATCATTATGGCTTTTCCCTTATCTTGTCTTGATCTTTTCTTTGCACTCCTTCTTGTATAGATGACAGTTCCTCCAGCAGTACTAAAACTTACCTCAACAGTACTAACTATTGGAACTTCTTCAGTAGCAGTACCTTTCTTTGCACCAACAGTACTAACTTCATCACTTGCTTTCTCACTGCCCTCTTGATCTTGAATAACTTCAATTGGAGTCACTTCTTGAATGAATAGTTCAGTGTCAGTACTTGCTTTTTCTTGACCCTCTGCATCAGATAACTTTTTTTTACTTCATGTATTATCAAGTATTCAGAGGAGATGGCAGTTCCAAGAATTATAAGATATTGAGTGAGATGCTTAAAGACTTTGATAGACTGGATGTAGAAGAATTATACAGATTAGTCAAGAATAGGTATAGTGCTTCAAGTCCAGAAGGTTTTGATCTGATGCTTTGGGGAGATCTACACACATTGTTTGAACCTGATGAAGATGATGAGATTTGGAAAGATCAGCATGAATACAGGTTGCTAAGCTGGAGATTATATGATTTTTGTAGTATTCACATTTTGCTGATGGAGAATGGGTTAGCAATTCATATGTTGACAGAAAAGAAATATCCTTTAAGCCAAGAGATGATCTCCAAGATGTTGAAGAAGAAGCTAGAGGTTGATCATGAGAGTTCACAGGCGATTGAACTTCTAAGGTTTATAAGATCTCAAATGCAGAAGTGAAAGAAATGTTTGAAAGAATCATCAGCAGAGGAAGAAGACTAGAAGATTTTATTCAGAAGAAACTTAATGATTTTAAGGACAATCACAAGTTTAGCGGATGATTATTAGGAATAAATCTTCACAAGACTTAATACTGCCAACAGTACTAATGGAGTTAGTACTGCCAGTACAAACTTAGTACTGCCAGTGTTAATTAATACTGCTAGTAGAAAGAGTTAGTACTGCTGATGGTCAAAGCTGCTGAACTGAAGATAAGAATACATCGAGATTATTTCGGGATGTTTGTTTTTGAATTGTAACTGATCCTAAAAGATAGGTTGTTATCTTTGTAAAGGACTCCTTGTGTTCTATAAAAGGAGATCCTATGTTTAGAATAGACATATACTTTTCAAGTGATAGAAATACTTAGAGAGAAAATTTGTAATAGCTTCAAAGTTTTTGTAACCCCAGTACTACAAGAGTACTCGTATTATTCTAATAATATTGAAGCGGTTTGTTCATTGTTCATTGTTTGTTTTGGTTATTACTGTTCCATTAATAAACACCTCTAGAGTATCAAAGTGTAGATTCCGCATACACCTTGGTATACATACAAAGTCTCAACTATTGTTATTTTGGATTCATCCAAGGTAACATACTCTTTACTACGTAAAGAATCGATCAACGCGTGGGATCAACAGAAGCCACATGGTTCGAACCTGTGACCTCCCCTTATACTAACCAACACCTTAACACCACCTTATTGTGCTTAGTTGCTTTTTAACAGCTTATTCGTTTAGCCAACTTTCTAGTTTGTATTTTTCTTAGATTCTGCATAGTTCAAAGTATTTTTAGTGAATTTTTCAGATTTTTCTAGTTTAGTTTAATATTTTTTATAATATTTTTAGATTAAGACAGTTTTTAATTCATAATAAATTAAATAAAAGTCAAAAAAATATAATTCTTTTTTTTTAAATTATTTTTAATCATTTAAGATTGTTAAAAATTAAATTTGCATTTTTATAGTTAAAATTTTAGAATTTAGATTTTTAAGGCTCGGGTTTAGAATCCCGTTATCGTTCTCGTGTTTTAACCTTAATTGCTTTCGTTTTTAGCTTGCCTTTATTTGTTTTTGCATGTTATTTGTAGAAATAGAATCCAAATCAAAATCTTGATTATTCAAACACGCGATCACGAACTCAAACACGATTCTCAATTCACGCCTCGTCGAGATACGACTCGGAAAGGTTTTGAATTTTACTTTGGTTAAAAGTAATCTTCTTAAATCCTTTTGGAATATTTACTCTTATTATTTGATGCTTTAGTTATATATTATATATATGTATTAAGCAATTGTTATATATATATATAGAGGAAGGTTAAAATAAAAAGACAAATATTCGTGAGAAGGATAAAAAGAAAACTTTTTTTAAAAAAGTTCTCGAAAAATTCCAAAAAAATTCTATTAAATCGGGTATGTTGGTGCATAAAACTTTTGTAAAAGAAGTTTTTCAATCTCTTCCTCATGAAGGATGCGACGGACTTTACCTTCTCGATCAATTCGAATAGACGAAATGATGTCCTCAATGGAAGGAAGGTTGGTTTGATATGGACCATCCGAAGGGATACCATATGCCAACTCATCAAGTCTTTATTTATCGGTAAAGACACATGCGCCTTCACAAGGAATGTCAAGAATTTGAGCAAAATTTTCAAGAGAGTAGGAGAAGAGTTGATTTTGAATCACAAATTCGACAAACATTTGACCTTCATCGAAATAATTGATTTTATATTGACTAATTTAAGGAATAATAAAAAGAAAACCTCGAGTATGAAGCGAGGACAGATTTGTTCATTGATTTCAAGGAGACATTCGAACTCAACAAAATGAAACAAAGACCGAACATAGTTTAGGTCCGCAAAATTGTCAAAAACCACCCGACCCTCATGGATATAGTGTTCTTCAAGGTTCATTAGTTTTTCTCTTATTGGAGTACGGAATTCATGTGAGATTTTAGGGATATAGTGTCTTGTATTTTTGTAGTCTTCAGATGATTTTTGAGGCATTGTCACCTAGAATGAGAGAACCAAGATCACATTTTAATTGCATTTTACTTGTATTAATATTTTTAGGTTCGTGTCTAGTGTGTGTCTATATGCAACAAGTGTGGAGTAACGATTAACTCGACCTAACCATAAAATCCTAAGAGTTAACCCAAACACTCCTTAATTTGATTTTGCTCATCTAAACAAGTCGAAAAATACATATGAATTATGTATCTCGAAATTTGTTCATGGGATCATTATGCATGTGTTTGAAAATGTTTTTAAGTTGTATTGATAATGCATAACAACAATTTTATTATGTTCCTAACGTGAGTGATTTGAAAATAAAATTAGGGTTTTAGTTCAAAATCAATTTTTCTACAAGTTCATTAATATGTGCAAATCATATGTCTACATGAAGCATATTAGTTGTACATTGTATTCTAGTAGTTCTAATTGTACAAAATTGAAAGAAAAATAGAAAATCCCCAATTTCAATTTTTAGTGTTCATCATGAACCCTAGACTCAAATTGAAAGAAAATAGATGAAATGACTTACAATTGATGATCTTTGAGATGTTAGGATTGATTATTAGTGTTGATTTGATCTTCAATTGATGTTTTAATGGTTGAATTTGAGTTTTGGTGGGTTTTGGGTCGTGTTCGTCGAGTGCAGCAGAATCCCATGGGGGTTGTTTGTTTTTGCGTGTTTTTTAAATTTTGTTTAAGTGTTCCATATTATGGTCTGCTGATGGCGGTCCCATATCTCCTGACGGTCATAAATATATTAGGGGGCCGCCTATATGGGGGCCGCCCTCAGTAAAGGGTATTGGACTTGGTTTTTGACAAAACTTATTCAAGGAGGAGTGACATTTTAATTTGCATTTTACGAATTAAAGATGCTTAACGTACTTCTGATGAAGTAATTAAGTTGTCATGACACGGAGTGGAACACGGACTAGAATCGAGACAGAAGAAGGAGAAGCGAACCAATATGATTTATGAAATGTGTTCCATCATTCTTTAACCAAGTTGTAGATAGTTTAATCGATTCACGTTTAAGGGGTTTAGTAAGAATGTCGGCAATATTGTCGACGAACGGTACTTTTTCGATTGAGATATGTCTTTTTTGGACATTATAACGAGAATAGTGGTGAGAATTTTGATGTGTTTGTACGTGATTGTTGAACCGGGTTTTCTGCTTAGGTTATTAATCGTGCCTTTGTCTATCGCACATTGTGGCAAACGTCGTCAAGTCGTACGTCGTTTAGTCGATGAGAGCTTGGTTTCATACAATAGTGTTTGTTGACGTGCCTTTCGGCCTTACGTATTCGGGATTCGGTAGTTGATATAGCAGAGCGGTTTGTTTCTTCGAGAACCATGGAGGTAAAACAACATCTATGAAATACAAATACCATAGTGCTCTTGTGGATCTACATAATCTCGTATGATAGTGTCGGCATAACTACGATTTCTATGCTGGTTCCCTTAGGATACCATATAATCCTACAGTGCGTTAGTGCCTTAATGTATCAGTAGATTCGCTTAACACGCTCAAGCATGAGCCTCATGGATCGCGGGCAACAAAGGCAGACACCCTAAACACATGTATCGGGTCTACTTGCCTTTAGGATATAATAATACTACCTTATCATGCCCCTCGATTATTGCGTATATCTACCGACTCACACTCTTCATCTTTCATGAGTTTAGTATCAGAGGACATGGGGGTTTTCATTGGTTTAGAATCTTCTAGACCAAATTTCTTAAGCATTTCTTTAATATACTTAGATTGATTATGTTAGGATTGATAAAAGTGACGATCTTATTGAGATAAATGTCTTGTAATAAATACTGAATTAATATTGTGTAATAGGGCTTGTGACTAAAATAAAGTCACAAGACTTGGCTAAATAGAAAAAGTCTAAAAGTCAAAGGGGCTAAATGGTAAAAGTCTAAAAGTCAAAGGCTTTATGCCTCCATTATTGTATATAGGTATAAATACCCTTCCACCACCATATTTGTGAGGTGTTTCTTGTGGGTGTCTCTAGGAGTTTCTTAATTCATTCTAATCTTTTCTCTAATCATCCTTTTCCCCTCTTTTCTCTTATCTTTCTCTCTCTAGATTATCACTATATTGCTTATTGATCCTATATTCAAGACCTATCAAGTGGTATCAGAGCTGCACAGGCGATTTAGTGGTGTTTTGGAGAGCTTATTCAGATTGCTTATTCCGACAGCTTATTCCAACAGCTTATTTCGAGCTTATTTTGATCATATTTTGAGCTTATTCTATTCAGATCTGCTTTTTCCGTGTGCTTATACTGATTTTCAGCTTATTTTCGTGGAGCTTTTCGATGTAAATCTGCTATTTTTGGATTCAAACACGTACAAAACAATTTATTTTTGCTTATTGAGCTAATTTCAGTTGTGTTTTATACAACTGAGATTGATTGCTTACGGTTTTATCGTAAGAATCTTGGCAAGATTAGTATAAAATCTGCTTATTTGTGCTTATTTTTGAAATTCAACAGATTTTTGAGTCAAAATCAGTAAAAGTTGTTACAAAATCCAAATTCAGTAAAAAAAGTTTGTTACAAAAACTTTGACTGGTCAAACTCAGTAGTGGAACTAATTTCACTGAATTTGAAATTAAAGAAAAAGCATAAACTAAACTCGGATCATAAACCTGTCAAACTCGGTAACACAATCTCAAACTCAATCTCGGAAACTCAATCAGATCCAAACTCAAACAGGTCCAAACTCAGAATCTAATTTTCAACAAGATCTCAGAACTATTTGTTGCTTGTATTTTCCTTAAGAGGTAAAGAATCATTCAAGATCCAAAACACGAAACAAGATTGTATCATCACAAATCCAAAACTTGGAATCAAGATTATCACAAACTCGGAACCATTTTCGGCAAACCAATCCCATCAAAGATCTTAGTTATACTCTTGTGTGCAAACTAAGTGCATAGATCTTTATAAGACCAAATCTCACAAATGATTAACTCATCATAGATCATATTTCTGACGGCATTCCTTCATTTTTATTTTTGAAAAATCAAAAGATAGACAAGAACAAACATGTTCATATCCACTGTCTTCGTTTCGATTTAAAAAGAAAATAACAAGAACAAAAACGAAACCATTGATGGTTTGACCTCGGAATCGTTCAGGACTTGATAAATCTATAAAGATTTATTTTGAACATTTCTTCATAGATTAATAGTGTTGAAGACTTAAGCTTCATCATTTTCGAAACTCATTAAAAAAATCAAGAACAAGCGTGGTCAATTTTTTCTTCTCTTTTGAGTTAACATCTAAATGAAAAGAATCCAATCGAATCAAGATCTTTGATTTGGTTTCTTTTTCGTGATCTTTAAAGATCATTTCACACGAAATTAACCATTTCATCATTGATCTTGTTGAAGACTTTTGCTTCAATCAATTTTTGACATACTTCAAGAGAACACATAACAAGAATGTTACATATTTCTCTCGGTGTCGATTTCTGAAATCCCACAAGAACAAAAAGAAATAATTCTTACCAGTGTATCTTGAGTTCTTCATGTTGTCTGTTGTGGGTTTTTTAATCTTTTGTATGTGTTTGTGGTTTGAGTGTTTGTATAAGAATCAAAAACAGAAGTTTGTGTTTGTGTAAGATTTATGAATAAAAGAAGTGGAGGCGTGTATTATTTTTTTAGGGTATGATGCGTTTGTGAGTGTTGGGTGTTTGACTGAGTGATAGAAAGAAATAAAAGAGGCGTTTGTATACTCGTGTTGATATGAGATAGAGTTAGGGTTTGTTAGGGTAATATCTGTGTGAAGTGTTTTATCTTTGTCGAGTGATTTAGGCCGAATGATTGTTTGAGAGTTATAGTTGGGCCACATTTGTGTGTTCACCGAAAAATTATATTGGATTTTGGCTTATTTTCATTTTTGAGTGATCCTCACTTATAGTTGTTTTTCATTGTTTGAGTAAAAATTGCTTTGGGCTATATTCATTTTTGAAAATAATTTTGGATCACACTTTTAATTGTGGCTTGTGTGAGATTTTTTATAAAAGTTTGTCGTTTGGAATGGTATTTTGTGTCATTTTGAGTTAAATGCTTTTTTTAGAGTACGAGTTTTAATTGCGGGAAAGATTTTTCGAAAGTAATTAAAATTTTGAGTTGAAATTTCGGCTTCGTCTTGAATCTTAATTGTGTTGCATATTTTTGGGTTTGTTTTTGATTTGTGTGATAATTTGGATTAAATTTTTGAGTCCGTGTCAAAAATTTCTTGAGTTCGTTGTGATAAATAGAGAAAATGGGATCAAACGAGGAAATAGTTCAATTACTTTAAAAGACACAAACGATTTTCAAACAAACACAACGTGACAAAGAGGAAAAATATCTTAATGATATTATTCAGTTACAAGATAAAATCAAAGATCTTGAAAACGTTGTTTGTAAAATGGGCAGATCAACTGACACACTTTCGGTTGCTTACAAAATGAACAAAAAGCTTTTGCGGGATACTTACTTAAGTTCGGGGTATGGGATATAACGGTTATTTTGTTCTTCACAAGCTTATGCTAAAATTCCTAAGTTGTATCGTGCTTCTGAACTTTGTGATAAAAATTAACAACTGCATGTGTTTGATTCTGAGGAAACTCTTGAGGATGCTGAAAAGAGTCAATTAAAAATGAATGAGTTTCAAAAAGATGAAAAAATTACAAAGCTAAAGATTCAACCAATCGATTACGAAAAGTTGAACAAACTTTATAAAGACTTTGTTCTTCAAAAAGAGCTTTCTGAGATTTCTGTTAAGCAAACATGTTCTTCATCTTCTTATATTCCCTTTGTTAAGATTCTGGAAACAAAAACAATGCCAAGTGAGTTACCTTTGATCAATGAATTATTCAATATAAAAGTTGGATTTGAAAAGTTGTTTCTATTAATAAAACAGAACAGTAAAAGGGCATAGTATTTTTTTTACACATCACCGGCAGAGATTGAATGTATTGAGTTTTGTCAAAACAACGTTAACCAATTCTTAATGAATTACAGGTTTACTTTGATGACTTTCAGAATCTATTTCAAAGGGATATAAAAATAAATGAAGATGCGTTGTGAGCAAAATGATGTCTATCTTGATGTAATAGTGAGAATCAAAAATGTTTGTTGAAGGAATAACTTTTTGAAGCAATCCTTAACTGCAAATATCAAGAATTTGTCATAACTTCTTGTATGGAATTTAAAGGAATAACGATTTACTGATGAAATTAAAAGAATTTCAAAAGAGTCAAACGATGTTTCATTTGAAGTCACTCAGGGATTGTCAAAACGAATTTTTGAATTGGAAAAAGATTTGTCAAAATTCTCGAGGCAAAGAGTATTGCTTTTGAAATCGCACTTCAACACAAGTCTCGAGAAAATTCTTTCAATATAGTGCAAAAAGTAGAAAATGAGAATTTATTGGCATCATTACAACTCGAAAATGGCTCATTTGAAACCGGACTTTATAAGATTTGTTTGGTCGGTTCAAAGGTTAAAAGTTGAGACACATCAATGTGATCAAGTCAAAGTTAAGGACGATTTTGATGAGATTGAAACGAGAAACATTGAGTTGGAATATCGTGTGGCGTCATTAATTAAGGAGAATGAACATTTGAAGTTGACTTACAAAAACTTGTTTGATTCAATCAAAAAGCGCGGCGTCAACAAAAATTCAAATTGTAACACAAGACGACGGCCAGAAAAAGAAGTCTCTAATTGGTTGATATTTGACTGAAACTAAGTTAATATACATTCTCGAAAATTGATTTTTCAAAAAGAACAGTTGGTATTTTATGAACTCCTTAACATGGAATTGGGGGAAGAATGTTTGTGATAATACCAAATTTGTGAGTTTCAAAACAATGTTTGTTTTGCTGAGCGTGAAAAGGTTTTAACTCAACAAACAAAAGTTTTTAATGACGTCAGCTTGAATTGTCGATCAGGAACAGTAAATTTGAGGCGTTATTTTGAAAAACTTGAAAAAAACGAAAAGTTGTTCTTGAACGACAATTGGCTCGTAAGGTTGATGATTCTAAAGCTGAAAATGATCAATTTTTAAAAGAAATTAATCATTTGAGAACTCAATTGGAAAATATGAAAGGAAAGTCTGTGCAAACTAAGTTTGATAAACATTTAATTTTAGGAAAACCACCACCTGATAAATTGTTGATAAACTCCTCAATTGGAAAATCATGGTTTCTACCCAAAGTTGATGTGCCAAAAGAGTTTGTCAAAAACCCGTCACTAACAGTCTTTGTCTAAATGAAGTAAGATCAGCTTTTAAAACGATGTAGGTCTTATCAACGGATCTCCATTGGAGCCTTAATACGATCTTTATAGTCCTTTGAATAAATCCAAAGATACTATGAGAGACATTAAATCCGGAATACAATATTATTGAGCGGATTAATCAATATCTATACCAAGATGAACACAAGAACAAATACTAAAATTGCTATTACTATTACTATTTGATTGTGAATGCTCAATCAACTGATATGTTTACAATACTATTCTACGTTCCTTTTATAAGCTTAAGGAACCCTAAACGCGTTAAGAGATAATGCTTATCTCTTCCTAGATTAACGCTAAGAGATAACTATTACTATAATAACAACAGACTTAACTGTCTGGTCAACAGTATTAACTTTATAATGTCACACTTAAGGTAATGCTGGCAGACTTAACTTGCTTACCAGACTTAACTTCTATACTACTGTTCTAATATTGTCTATCAGTACTAACTATAACTAACAGACTTAACTTTAATGACATCAGTATTAAGTCATAGTTTACAATATTTTACATAACAATCCTCCCCTAATTGATTCTTTTATGCTGAACTTCAAGTTCCTTAAGCCAGTCTTGATCTTTAAATACTGTAAGCTTCACCTTGGGCTATAGAGGATTGTATTGAACTTCTGTCTTCAAAATAATAAGTCTTTATGTCTTCAAATCTTGACAGCAACTAGTCTTTAACCCTTGCATCAGCAACCTTGACAATTTTGTACATCAAATCATAAAGTTTCAATCTATTCTCATCACTTCCAGTGTGTAAACTCCTGTGAGAGGTCGAATCATTGAAAAATGTAAATGGATTTGATGTCTCTTCAGTTAGCATTATCTGGAGTAGTCAGTCTTTGGCCAAAGAAAGGTGTATGGTCCATGGTCTATACTGGAAAAACAATTTCAACTCTCTAGTACTTGAAACATTGGTGAGTTGAAATTCCATATGGTTTTTTGGCAAACCCATTACAGTGCCATCAACGGATTTTGATATGCCTTTACCTGTTGCCGTTTTGCTCAGGGATAGTCAATCCTTTGGCACCTAGAAAAGGTAAATTCCATGGTGGATTGAGAACCATGTCAACTCTTTGTACATAAAACTTGGTGAGTTGATATACCATCCACTTTTTGGTAAAGTGTCAACCATCTAATATGGATTTGCATGTCTTTACCATAAGCCATAATCTTATGGACTAGTTATGGTTTTTCCACAGCCTTTACCACAAGCCATAAACTTGTGGGCTAGCCAACTCTTCACTTTAACAGATATGGTGAGTTGAAGACCATACAACTTATTTGCAAGTTGTCAACCATTAGAAGGATTTGAGAAGTCTTTACCAAGAGCCGTTTGCTCTTGGACTAGCCAGTCCTTATGTTGATTAGACATGGTGAACTGATAACCATTTGTTGTGTTAGTGCACCAGCACTTAACCAAGTGTTTTCATTTCAACTTTCTATTCTAGGCTTTTCATCCCTACACATTTATTATTTTCTAATGCCTGCTTGTTTTTCCATCATTTTCAACAATCTATAGCAATCTTCATTCATCTTTCCATCCAAAAGCTTCATTTTTAACATTGTTTTACATACCTCAGCAGGAAGTGGATATTTTCTATCAGACAACAAATAAACATCCATAGATTCTAAGTTCAAACAATGTACCCTACTAGTATCATAGTATCTCCAACTTACAATCTTTTGTTGTTCTATCTCACTCCATATAGAATCTGTGCTTAGAGGTTCTTCAAACATAATTCTTAAACATTTCCAGAATCCCTTCTCTAACTTATCCTCAGGCCCATCCAACCCATATCTATTCATAACTATCCTGTACAACTCAATAAGGTCATCCCTAGATATAGATTTTAACATCAGACTCAAAATTATTGTCTATACTATATTGTTCCATCTTCTCTAACAATTTGGTATACTCCTTTTTCTCCTTGTTTGATAATCTTATAAGTAGCTACACTAGGTGTTTTCATGGCTACAGGAACAGGATTCAAAGGAGTTTCAGTACCTGTGTTAGTCTCTTCTTGCTCATCAACCTTATCTGAATCATCAGAAACATTCTCATCCATACTTGTGTGCATACCTTTTCTGGCTATTTGTTTTCTTCTCTTTGTAAGCTTCTTTGTTGGTTCATCATCTTTTGCTTCATCATCTTTGTCTTCTTTCAGTCTCTTTGGAGTCTTTGTTTGAAGCTCTTCACCAAATCTTTTCAAGCTATCTTTAGTGGCTTCAAAACTTATTGGAACAAAAGAGTCAATCTGTTTTATAAGATTTGTCAAACTCTTCTTTGACTTCTTCAAAGCTCAACTTCCTCAGCTGATTTAACTTCCATGACCTTGATTTCTTTAAGTAGTTCTTCATGTAAGTTTTGAGCTGTGATAGGGTCATGGGCTTGTTCCTTTTAGCTTTGGCTCTTTTTTCAGCAAAAGAACTTTCTTTCTTTGATTCACAAAAGTCACCATTTTCTTAGCAAAGTCTTCCCTTGAGTTCCACTTCCAAACATGCTTCTTTGATAACTCTGCATTGGCTTCAAGTTTTGACTCTAATCAAAGTCAAACTTCTATTGGTATTAGTGTTGTGCCTCAATTGTACTTGAGCTTTTCTTTTCTTCTTTCGCTCAGTCAACTTTCTTCTTCTGCAATCACTTTGTGCTAGACAGCATCCAAATGTATTTGCTCAGACTCCTCCCCCCCTCCTCCCACCCCCCCCCTTCTTCTCTTTGTAAGGAAATCCAATCTTATAGCTTCTGCAAGGCTAGCTTCTTTCTTGTAAGATCTGTTCCTTGTCTTCTTTGGAGTTTCTTACACTGAGCAATAGGAAGCTTTCCTTCTCTTTGTCCTTTATTTTCACCAGCTGTATGTCTGGCTCAATAACAGTATTAAGTTCAATACTACCAGTATTATCTTTTACTAGCAGTTTAACTTCTTTACTTGCTGCATTAAACCTCACCAGCAGTATTAATCTTTTCAGCACCAGTATTATCTTCTTGAAAGTCCAAGCTTGAGACTACTTTCTTGCCTGTAGACTCTTTTCTTCTCTTGTACCTCTTCTTTGTCAATTGGACCTTTGACTTTAACCCTCAACCAGAGGCAAACCTTTGAAGAGAGTTTTGGACGTGCTACAAGAGTGTTTGGCTTATTTCTTCCTCTTGTTCCTCCCCCTGTGAAGCCATGAGCTTTGTTGTAGGAGGTGTAACTAGTCCCTGTGTTGAAGAATCTTGAGGGTCAGCTTGACTATTCCTCCCTTGAACCTCAGGTTCTTCATCCTCTGAATCTGTCAAAACTAAATTCCTCCTCTTTAAGAACCCTTCTAACTTCTTCACCTTCTTGACTAGCTTCACTATTGCATTTCCCATGGTTAGCTTGGTTTGTTTAAGATCCAATTCCAGGCTATCTATTCTTGAAATCAACTTGGGAAGTGTTTGAAGCAAATCAGCTGTAGGCATGTGACTTGGAGCCTGTTCTTGTGATGGTGAGAAGGGATGGTGGACAGGAGATTGCTCCTCATAGATGTGCTCATCTGTTGAAGGTTCAGTCTCAGGTGGTGGTGGTGGTGGTGATGTAGGTGTAGGAATAGGTGTTGGTGTTGTTGATGGAATAGGTGGAGGTGGAGGTGTAGATGTTGGGATAGGTGTTGGTGTTGTTGATGGAATAGGTGTTGGAATAGGTGGAGGTGGAGGTGTTGGTTGGGTTTGAGCTTGAGCAGCATGTTCTTGTCCTGCAATAAGGTTAGTAGCAACAAGCAACATAGAGGGCAATAAAGGTCTTGGTTGACCCTTTTAAAAAACCCTTTATATTTCAAATATCTTTTTGGTCAGTTACGCTTGATAAGGGTTGTTTGTTTTCTGTCTTGAATATTCTAAATTATTTGCAGAAAACGGGTGGATGGATGGATACATTCAAAAACTATTTCTTTGTTCTTCAAATGGCCATCATACCATCAAAAATGAGTTTTGAAAATTATAATAAACTCTTCACAGTGGATGAAAGATCAAGCTAGTAGCATATTGCTACCAAATTGATCCCATCCCCCACTTTTAGAGCTTAAACAGTTTTGCAAAGATTTGGTGGATCAAATATCGCCATTGAGGTGTAATGAAACTTTCCAAAAGAGTAAAGAGTTCCTTCAGTTGGATACCCTTTTGCCCATACCCTCAAAAAGGTCATCATTAGGTAACATGTAATTCTGTGGCGTCATTTAATTGAAGTGAATCCCTAATGAAGCTCCTCAGAGTTATGTACCTTTTGTATCAAATGTTGTACAACTAATATCGGAGGAGACCCATCTTCTCGAGTACTTTGCAACAGCCACTCTGCCAAAATTGTTTCACAATGAGAATCATTGATAGTTGGAATAGCAGTTATGCATACCTGAGGTTGGGAACCTCCAAAGAAAAATCCATGATCTCAGCAAACCCTTGCACTCTCGTTAGGCTTGTCGCAAAAAAAACCCTACGTGTTGGTTTGTCACCATAATTCAATCTTGAGCCAATGTGACACCCGTTTAAAGTACTTAGGTTTTATTGTGAATTAAAATGTAGAATGCTGGTAGCAGAACGGCTGTTGGACTATATTCGTTAGAGAGAAAATGTTTTTAACTGTGCAAGAAAAGGATTTTGGATAGCAATAAAAGAAAAGATATGAAAGAGAAATCAAATTTTAACTATACCCCACTCCACATCTCACCTTTTTTCTTTTTCTTTTTTTTTTTTTTTTGCTTTTTTTTTTTTTTTTATTACTATATTTTTTTGTTATAGATACTCTGTTGGACTACTATTGCGCTCGTAATAAAAAATCTCTAACGGTTAATTTAACAGGATTAATCAGAAAAAAGTAAATTTCTCGAAACCAGCTTAACATTAACCACCAGTATTAACAATGTACACTACCAGACTTAATTTTGGTCAAACAGAATTAATTAAGAGTCAACCTGAATTAACTCTATTTCAACCAGACTTAAGTGTGTATAAACTACCTGAATTAACTCTACTTAACTACCAGTATTAAGGAAAGATAACTACCAGGATTAAAAGAAATTAACTACCGTATTAAACCTACTTAACTACCAGTATTAATAGAAAATCATTACCTTGGATATTAACAGAATAAACTAACAGAATTAAGATTACTTAGCTACTATAATTAACAAACCTATACTTCTTAGCTCCCTTAATGGTTGCTGATGGGTTGATCATACCAATGCTAACGCAAGTAATTAAACCGAGGGCCTT
Source organism: Tanacetum coccineum (assembly GCA_026074375.1). NCBI lineage: Eukaryota > Viridiplantae > Streptophyta > Magnoliopsida > Asterales > Asteraceae > Tanacetum > Tanacetum coccineum. The sequence goes on along the minus strand of BQNB010087990.1, from coordinate 7,529 downwards.
CAATTGTCTGGGTCAACATAGTCGCAACTTTTATAGTTCTGTGTGGATTTTCTCCACACTTATGAGCTTCTTCTCATAACAATCCCTGATGAAGTGGTGACGAATCTCAATGTGTTTGGTCTTAGAATGATAGACTGGATTCTTCACAATGCAGATTGTGCTTTCATTATCAATGTGGATTTTGGTATTCATGAAGTTGAAACCATATGTCCAACAATTGTTTTGAACCCTCAAATTGGTCCTCAGCAATTTGCTAGCAGCTTACATATTCAGCTTCAGTTGTGGAGGTGAGACTACAATAGTCTGTTTCTTGCATTGCCAGGAGAGAGTCTTTGACCAAGAAATTGCCAACCACATGTTGTGGTTTCTGCAAGATTGGAACCCAACATAGTTCATCTATCAGGAGAATGCTTTTCAAAATCAGAGTGGTGATTCCCTAGGATACCATAATCCCAAGTTGGTTTGGCCCTTGAGGTACTTGAAGATCCTCTTGACAGCATTGAGATGAGAAGTCTTTGGAGTTACTGAAAACGTGAACAAACACATACTGTCATACATAATATCAGGTCTAGACAGCATTAAGAACGAATAAAAACACAACTAGGGAAACCTATCAATAGATGTACAAGTGTACATCTACATCAAAAGCTTCCTCATCCTTTGTCAAAGGCAACTTGGTCTCCATGGGAGTGATGGCAGCTTTGACATGCACAAGATCAAATTTCTTGAGTTTTTTGCATACTTGTCTTGAGAGATGAAGATGCCTTCCTTGTTCTGCTTGACTTGTAGACCTAAAAAGAATGTAAGTTCACCCATGGAACTCATTTGAAATCTGCTTTGCATCAAAGCTTCAAACGCACCACACCAAGACTTGTTTGTAGACCCAAAAATGATATCATCAACATACACTTGAACCAACATGATATCCTTTTTGTTTCTTCTAATGATATAAAGTTTGTCAATGGTGCCCCTCTTGTAATCATGCGCCTCTCTGGGAATGATGACAAAGTAGCTTACCAAGCTCTAGGGGCATTGGTGCATCCATACAAAGCTTTAACCAACTTAATAAAACCTTGTAGGATGATCAGGAATCAACAAAAACAGGAGGTTGTGAGAATAGACCTCTTCATTCATAGTTTGCCATACAGAAAAATAGCAACTTTTAACATCCATTTGATAGACTATGAACCCCATAAATGAGGCAAAGGCCAAAAACAACCTGATAGCTTCAATTCTTGCTACAGGTGCAAAAACCTCATCATAGTCAATCCCTTCTTCTTGTCTTATGAACCTTGAGCTACCAGCCTTGACTTAGTTTCTTGACAACTACTCTCTCTATCCTTTTGTTCCTGTATACCCATTTAGTTACTGATCATTTAGCACCATTGGGTAAATCAAACAAATCCCATAGACTTGTTGAGCTTGGAACTGCAACAGTTCTTCTTGCATTGCTTCAACCCACTTCCATCTTCAAGGGTAATGAGACTTTCCTTTGGTTCAATTTGAGATAAAAAGCAAGCAAAAAGACAATGTTGTTGTCTTTATGATTGTTCTTTGGTGTGCTTTGTATGTAACTCACTAGAGCATAGCCTTAGTGATTTTGTTCTTGAGATAGCTTCTAGTCTGAACGGTGTATGGGGGATCTCCAAGGATTTGACTTTGAGGAAGAGCATGGAATCCTTAGAGTGGGATTTGTAGGAACATCTACCTCATCTGGTAGATTGTTGAAATCAGAAATAATCCCATCATCATCATAAGAAGCCTTTTCAAAAATACCTTCACTAGATTTATCATAAATCCTTATTTCAGGATTTCCATCTATATCGCATCAGAAGAAGACTTTCTTCATGATCAGCTACTAGGGAGAAAGCTTCCAGTATTGCCAGTCAATACTTCCTCTAAAAGCAGTATTAAGGTTAGAACTACCAGTATTACAGGAATTCGTACTCGGTAGGTACTGTTGTAGGGTACTGCGTCCCAAGTGCTTCAAAGCAAAAGATCCATTCTTTATAAAAGTCATAATGTCATCAGCTGACTTGGATATTGTTGTTGTAGAAGATGGATGCCTCGTGGTGGTGGAGTCATTCTTTGTAGCAATCTTTTTCAGAAAGGAGATGTAGAAGAAACCACCATTAAGGTCTGCATCTCCTCAGTTTGCACATCAATATCAATGACGTCCTTTGAACCTGCTAGGGTTAGCTTGTTTTGCCAAAGATAAGAGACATGGTATATAGTGTCTAGAGTCTGTTAAGTAGTTAAGTCAAACATCCACCTATGGCCTATTCCCTGTACATTGGGTTTTTCCTCAAGAAAGTTGACATGAAGGTTTACTTCAACTCTTTTGGTGACTAAGTTATAAACCCTAAAGGCTTTACTATTTACAGAGTAACCACAAGTAATCCCTCATCAGGATTTTTCCATCCAAACTTTTCCAATGGGTAGAGTATTGAGAATTTGATAACCCATGGCACCCTCAAATGTCTTTATGTAAGCTAAGGATCTTGGTTTGTGGCGAAAACAAAAGCTCATAAGGGTTTTGTTTTGAGGGCTTGGTCACTCTTACCATTGTGAAGGTATAGCAAGCTCAGTATTAACTACTTCTGCCAAAAAGTGGTAGGTAAGTGTGAGTCTGTAGCATAGTCCTAAGAGCCTCTATAACGGGTCTATTCATTCTCTCAGCAACCTTTTGACTGAGGAGGTTCTTGCATTTCTTAAAACTCCTGTTTTATACCTTTTCCCCACAAAAACTCAAGCATAACCTGTTTTTATATTCTGTCCCATTATCGATCTAATGTTTTTACTTTTTGGATTAAGTTGGTTTTCCATCTGTCTTATAAGTCTTAAGGATGGCCACTGTGTCTCATCCTTTTTGGCGTAGAAAGAATTAAAAACAACAAAACCTTGAACAGTCATCAGTACATCCACTAGGACAGTAACTTGCATGGTTAGATGTCCTCACAGAGTTTGGTCAAATAAATCCATATGCAAAGGTATGTAATGGGTGGGTCACATATCTTTTCATATCATGGCCCTACAGGAGGCCAGTGTTGTTTCCTTTCTGACAAGCAACACAAGTGTGAGTCTTTTGAAACTCTTGGATAGGTAACCCTTAACTAGATTATCTTTTACAAGTTTATTTAAGATGTTGAATAATTGAGGTGACCTAACCTTCATGTGCCACAATTTAGCTTCATTTTAGATGAGGTTTTGCTAATAATCACGTTGTATCCTTTGATGAATCACATTTTTCATATCAAAAGTATACATGTTGTTTGTTGCCTAGGAACTTAAGAAGAACTGATTTTCATCAGGCATCTTGAAGTCAGAGGATACACACAAAACACTCTTTTTCAGTTAAAAAGTACTTTTAGCTTTTTATACATATCTGAGATATGGAGAATAAGTTAAAATGGTCAAGTTCTTTCACAAAGCCCACATCATCAAACTAAATTTCTAATCTAATTGTACTTTCCACTAGATACTTTCCTTTATTTCCCGCCAAAGAGTAAACAGATCCCACTTTGGATAGATCTTGATAATCTTCAAAGATGGGTTGCTTGTTACCAGTCATGTGCTCAGAACATCCACTATCCAAAATTACCCTCTATGCTCCATATGCTTCAGTGGACTGATCTGCACATACCAAAAAGAGATAGTTTCCTCTTTGGGACCCATGACTTCACAGGCTTGGGTCTGCTGGTGGACCTTGTAAACTGAACATATGAAATCAGGGGTTGGCTCCATCCACTATTGGTTTTGGAGTGTGGTGTGTTTTTCTCCAAACCACAACACATGCTGAAGGTCCTTAACAGCAGTACCCATTTTGCCCCTTTAACAGCATATATATTTGACCTATATTTTGTATTCCTTGAAAAGGGTCTATTTACAGGTGAACTTTGTTTTGAAAAACATTTCTTTGGACTTTTAAGATTCACCTGTGAAGTCTGGTTTGATAATACTGGTCTATTTACTCTAGCAGTATTAACATTTTGTTTGCCAGTATTAACTCTAGAACCACCAGACTTATTTTGAGTTTATTAATTTTTGCTGTTACTGAGTGCAGAATTAACATACATTCTACCAGATATTAACATGTTGCTTGCCTAGTATAAATCTTGAAGCACCAGACTTAAATTGAGTAGCCAGCCTGAACTAACAGGATAACATTTCCCATGACAAGTTATTAGCATTTACCCTACAGTTTTAATAGTGTTGTCTAGAAGTACTACGGTTAAGTTGGGATCTAATGTTGTTTAGTTGTTACAGGTCTGGGAGTGAATTGATTTGCTTTATTCACCCTGTTAGAGTTAGTCCAGGCTGGTGTAGCTTGCCTAACATTAGCATGAACCACCCTTGTGCTCTTAAAAGCAGCTTCCCTTGCCATCTTTTTCTCATAATAGTCACAATCCTTAATCAAGTGACTAAGACTTCCACACACAAAACATGGTTTTCTTACAAAAGAATATCCTGCACCTAATTCCCTTTCCATTCTTTGATTCCAATTCTGTCTATTATATGAAGAAATAGTGAGAGGGAGTCACTGTGTCACTAATTGGTTGCCTAGGAGTTTTTAAGCTTGTGAAACTAGGGTCAACTGTTTGTGGGGGTGTAGGCACTTGTGATTGAGTCTTTTGGGTGGAAATGGAAACCTGCTCACTAGAAGGTATAGGGATAGAGTCATTATTGACTGAATGGTCAGTTATAGTTCCTAGCTCCCCATTTTTATTTTTTTAAAAAAAACTTTTTTTTTTTGTGGTCATTGGATTGACAGGTTGTAGTATGAGTGGAACTGTCATTTGACACAGCTCCAAGTTCCCCATCACTGTCATTGGATGGACAGATGGAGAAAACAATGGAACTAGCATTAGACTCTGTAGGACTAGGAGATTGAGGTTGAGGTCCATGTTTACCATACACATATAAAGAATCATCTATGTCCTCCTGTGCCCTAGGGGTATAATCACCACTAAGTGGAGGGGGGACACCTTTGTATTCTACCTGTTTGAATCTGCTGTAAAGTGGGATATCATAATATCCTTCATCTGTTTCCCTAAGAACAAAAATACCTCTACTCATCTCTTCCTCATATCCTAGATGAAATACAAAAGCAAAAAAAGATAAGCTAAATTAACAATTAAAGCAATTAAGGAATTAAACGTAAAATCGATAACGAGAATTAAAAACGCGACTAATTAAGCAAATAACACAAATTTAAATCCTAAAAATGCAAAATGCTAAATTTTAAACTTAAATGTACAAAAATAATTTTCAAAACATAAAATATATTTTTTTTGAAACTTTTTTATATTTTTAAACAATTATAAACACTTTTAATCTTGAAAATTAATAAAAATAACTAAACTATTTTATAAAAATTCAAGAAAATTACTAAAAGTACTTATTACTATCCAAAAGGTTTCCAAAGAAAAATAACTCAAAAAACATAAACCAATAAGCTCAGAAAAATCAAATAAGCTCAAAAACCTATGACCTTTCTTTTTGATAAAACATTTTTCTTTTCATTTTCTTTTTGAAAAAGCTAAACTATAAGCTAAAACTAACAACTTTAATAAATGGACTTTTGACAAAACTGAAAAATAAGCTAGAAATAAGCTATCTTAAACTGACAGATTGCTTAAAAGCTTTTTAACACTAAGCCAACTGATTTGACTACTAGACTAAATAAGCAACTAGGAAGGAGTAAATAAGCTAAAACAGACCACGACCTAAACCTAATGAGCAATAAATCCTAGAAATAAGTTGAAACAAATAAGCTGAAAAGCATAAAAAAACAAAATGATAGATTGCTGAAAAAAAAAACTTAAGAGGTCTTTAAAAGATTTTGACAAACTTTAAGCTAGATTTAAGATTAATTAAGCTAAAAGAAAAGGCTGACAAACCTAAAACAGATTGATACTACTACTTAAAGAGCACAAATAAGCTGAAATTCAAATCAAAAGCTAAACAAATTAGCTAGAAAAGGATTAAGAATATGACAGACTATATTACTATGTTTTTGGCTTTTTGAAGAAAATGACAAATCTTAAAATAAGACTCATTAAGCAAAATGAAAAGCTAATAAGCTAAAAACAGTTAACTACCTAGACTTAATAAGCAAATATGACTAGAATATATCTAACAAATTGAGCTGAAAAGCTCTTAAAAGCTGAAATGCATTCTGACTTAAACAAGCAGTTTTAAAGAACAATGGCCAACTTTGAGCTAAAATTGAGACCAAATAAGCACTTTTGATAAGGTAAAAACTAAAAATAGACCAACTTAGTCATCCTGAGAACACATGAAAACAAGGATTAAGAAAATTGGTCTAATGATTAAGCTAGAAAAAGGTCTTGAAAATTGATGGACTAACTAAGCTATGTTTTTGGAATTTTTTTTAAGTTTAAAAATGGCAAATTGCATCCCTAATCCTAAGCTAGAATAAGCTAGTGTGAAAACTCAAAAAGTTAAAACAGATCAAGCTTAATGTTTAATGAACTTATATTATCAATTTTAGATCCTAAAACAAGCTTAATCTAATCTAAATTTGCTATTGAAAACTAGATTTTAAACTCTGACAATGAGACTTGTAAACTGGTATGTGCTTAATTACACATACCTTTTGCCTTTAAAAACGAGCTAAAATAACCAAAAACGGACTCAAAATGCCAAATATATGCTTGTTTTGCTAATTGTGTTGTGCAGGAACGGATATCTCACAAAAAGACGAAAAACCAAGTAAAAAGCGACAAAACCGGACACGGGATGGAAAAGTGTGTGAAAACGAAGCCCAATCAAAGTCAAGTCAACTCCGAGAAGAAAAAGCAAAGAAAAATATAACTTGAGGGGTCAAAATTGCCAAACCCCTAAGTTATATTATTAAGGAAACAAAGACAGGGGCTGAATTTGCAAAATCATTAAAGATATAAGCCTAAGGGCCAAAACTGCCAAAAGCAATAATGTCCTTTATCCTTTTAAATATAAACCACAGGGGCTGATTATGCCAATTTGGGAAACTTCATTTATAAAAGAAAGAAAGGGGAAAAAGAGAATGAAAAGAAGAAAGATGTGGAGGGGCTTTTCTTGTACACAAACCAAACATACCCTTAATCATCTTCAACCTCCCTCTGTCACAACCCAACTTGTATAAACCTTTTCCCAATCTTCCCGCCAATACCAAATCCAGCCAGCACCCTGTTTTGCTCCTATACTTCTACCCTGCAACACTCCATCAACCACTTGACAAAACCTTCCCACTCACCCCACATGGCCACAATGCCAAGTTGGCAATCCAAGGGCATTTTCGATCCAAGGGTTGAGAGAGAGTACAAGGATGACGACTAATGAAATAGACGATTCATGTTTTTTTTTAATCTTAAATCTTGTCTTTTTAATCTAATGAAATAGATGATTTAAATTAATCCCTTATATGTAAAGAGAAACTAATATGCAAAATAAATCACCTCGTCTGTCCAAACCTGTTTACCCGACGAATCCGTTGCATCATTACAAGGTCGTAAGATATAATGACC
>BQNB010087989.1:0-27774 GCA_026074375.1 Tanacetum coccineum | reverse complement strand
AAGCCGTTTATCAAGTATGCTAAAAGATAAATGTTAGTCGATAATAATCTAGGATATCGGATTTCCCCAAACTAATGGCAAGCAAAGGCTAGGAAGCTCGAGTGGACTGGGACAAAACACCGAACACGAGAGTCTTCAAAAATTTTGGGTAATCCTGGACAAAAATCACAAACCACAAAACACGAAACACGAGAAAGAGGCGAGCCCCCTTATATTAATTGTTAGAAAATAGATAAGAAGATAGAAACGCTTGTTTTTGTTAACCGAGTCACGAGCTTGACTCGACCCCGAATTAAATTGTCCATGGGGAAGCAAATGGAAGAGAAAATCTCAATCGGGCTTTCATTAATGTTTGGATAAACATTAAAGCACATGAAAGTTCCATCCCGATGAGATGCCACCGGCTCTAAGTGGAGATGCCGGGGTCAAAAATGGTGTCTTCACTCCCGGTGGAGAGAAGTAAAGGAGAATCCACAGGGTAGGTGCGATACGGGAGAAAAGTCTGAATGACAAATGCGAAGGAATCGTCAATCTCACCTCCCTCTGGGTCAAAACATTCGTCTTCATTAAGCTCATCAAAATTGTTTATCACGGGTGCATCGGGCTCAATGTCGAAGGTAAAACGCTCATACTCGGGAATAGGATCATCGTTAAGTAAGTCGTTAGAAAAAATAATATCCCCTTCCGAGTCAAAATCACTTTCAATACCCGGTGGTATCGAGTCTTCCGGAACAAGAAATGTATCAACCCCCTCTATAAGAAAATCACTATCCACAACGGCAATAGGAGAAGAGGAGGGATATTCGAGCACAAAAGGAATAGAAGGAGTAAGATTCAACGCTTCGATCTTATCAATGAGAAGATTGACGTTTAATAATTTCTCACGAAGAATTTCGTCCTCGATTTGAAAAATATCAATATCAATCTCTCCTTCTTCTTCATCAAAATTGTCATCATCAATTCCCGGTAAAATTGGATCAATAAGATCGAGTTCACCGGCGAACTCCTCGGGAAGAAAATCAATCTTAGGAGATGTGATCGAAATATCTCGACTAAGCAAAGAGTTAATAAGTCCAAATTCAGCATTAAAATAATCACAAGACGACACATCACAAATATCTTCGGAAATACCCTTAAACTCACTTGGGATTGGGACAAGGTTCTCAACACTAGACTTTTCCGTTTCCGGAATAGTGTTAAGATGCTCGTCCCCCATACTTAGAGAGTTATCGGGCTCCGCGGTAGATAAATCGGGTGTGATTTCTTTATGCTTTCTATATATAATAGTATACTCATCATCATCATTATAGAATGTGGGACGATTCCAACTTGGACTATTAATAAATTCAGATAGTTCCTCATTAATATTTCGCACATCTTCAAGGAGTTTACTCATCAATTCTTGAATATCTTCTTGTTGATATTGCTTGTCCGTAAAAGCATGCTTAATTTCGGAAAATCTCTCCCAAGCTATCAATAAAACCTTTGGTATTTCTCCAAAAGGTATACGACTAAACTTCCTTAGGAAGGTTTGAATGTCTTTCATTAAGTTTTCTCTATCTTGCAACACTTTCACATCGTCAATCATAGAAAAATTCCCATATGAAGTAAAACTTTTAGCTGCCTGCTCCTCCTGCTCTGCCTGTTTTGGTTGAATTCCCTTAAGAATTTGCAAATCATTCATAAGCTTAAGTAGCAATTCTTGCATAACTTCAGGTTGATTCTGCTCTTCTTCCACAGCTTGCTTAATTTTAAGAAATCTCTCCTCAGCTAGCAATAAAGCCATGCACTTTTCTTCAGGAGGTATATGATCATACTCCTTTAAAAAGGCTTGAATGGTTTCCATTAAGTTTTCTCTAGCTTGCAACATTTCCGTATCCGTTGCTTGAGGAGGATGATGAATTACGGGAAACTGCGTGGGTTGATATTGGTCAAAACCGGAATAAATCGGATTATAACAAAAATTAGGATCATAATTTTGGTTCATCGGTTGACACTGAAAATTTTCATGAAGAACCCCGCAATTTTCACAGGGAAATTGTTGTGGCTAACTCGGATCCAAGTAAAGATTAACACCAACACTGCGGACAACAGAACAAAGAGTACAAATAAAAGCCATCACATGGTTGACTACACGGAATATAACCTCTGTACACACACGTAGGTTAAATGAGTCATAAAGAAAGAATTAAACAATATAGATGCAAAGAAAAAAGAATTAAACGGATAAAAGGTACCAGATAATATTTTTGGGCTTATGAAAAATAATTCATAAGAAAGAAGGAATTATAAATAAAAAAAAAAAAATTTGTAACCGAAAATAAACGGCACGTAGCTCGCTAAAAATACTTACAAGAAAGCGGGAGGAGTTGGTAAGGGCGAGGCGCTATTTAGAATAACCCTTCTCCTTTATAGTGTGAAGTTGATCAAACCCGCCAATAAACTTCCGTAATCACGTAATCTAAAGGTGAACCGAAACAACATTAACACATTGTTATTTTATAGTTAAAATAAAAGAAAATAGAAGTGTAAAATAATCACAAACGGAAAATAACCTTCACGAGGAAAAGTTCTTCAAAAACACAAATCTTCAAACGAAACACGATAATCGTAACACACTTCCCTGGCAACGGCGCCAAAAACTTGATACGCTCCGAACACACTATATATATAATATATAAGGATTATATCAAATAATAGTATTGCAAGTATTTTCCGCCGGGTTCAAGAAACAAACATTTAACCAAAGTTGTCTTAAAACCTCCCGGGTCGTTTTCCCTTGACTAAGCATGAATTGAAAAACGTTACGTCCTATGATCGCATCGTTGCGTTTTGAATATTTTCAAAAGAATTTTATTTGTAGTTTTCTAAATCCAACTGAATATATTAAATGACAAGAAGTATAGAATGCACGTAAACAAGTAAACAAGAAAAAAATTAAACACGTAAGCATTAAAACGTAAACGGGAATTTTAAACACTAAATTATCTAAAATTAAACCTAAAATGAACCTTTTTTGGTTTTTTATTAAGTTCTTAATTAACTAAAAAGCAAGGATTTATATAAAGACAAAGAAAACTAGACCAAAAACGAAGGTGATTAGGGCTTGAAAACACTAAAAATGTGAACGGGATTCAATCTCGTTCTTTAAAAATCAAAATTTTGCAATTTTAACCCTACGAAAGCAAATCTAATTTTTCTAGGTTCTAAATGTTAAAATAAAATTTTCTAAAAAAGAATTATAATTTTTTGACTTTTTTTTAATTTTTCATGAATAAAAACGATTTTAAATCGAAATTAAATGTTTTAAAATACTAAACTATTTATAAAAATTAATTCTGAAAAAATCGATAAAAAGTTAGCTTGAATAGTGTTAGAATCTAAGAAAAATAACTTGTGAAACAGCATGACCAGAATAATGTAGAGAAATAAGCCAAAACAGCTTATAAACTAAAACATCAAAAATGTGTATAAAGGATTAAAAGTTCAAACATAAACAAAAAGACCCCAGGGCAGATGATAGTGTTTGTGGTGAGTTGTGTTAATAAAAAAGTGAGTTAGGGTAGAGGTCCAGGGATCGAGCCATGCTCACCCTGGAATTTCCCCTCTCCCCATGTTTTATTTTTATTTTTTTGCAAAAACATTAAAAACAAAGATATAGAAACGCTTTTCTCCAGGAACATTTTTTATAAAAGAAACTTTTTGTAAAAACTTATGAATAAGCTAGAAAATAGCTTAATATGGTGATAGAAAACACTTAGAAAATCTTGGCCTTGTTACAAACTTTAAGATAACTAATAAGTAAGAATAAGCTTGAAACTTTGGAAAAAAGCTACAGTCACCTAAACTAATCTAAATAACATATTAAACTAGAATGAAAGAAAAATAATAAGCCATAAGCTGAAAACACAACTAATAAGACACATAACGGGGAACAGAGTTACAAAACAGACAAACAAGTACATTTGAGCATAATTTAAGCCTAATACCATTATTCCTTATGGAAAATTGGACTTATAAACCCATCTTAAAGCCTGACCTTAAATCTTCTTAAAACTCCATCCTGAAAACTAGTTTGAAAATCAATTACTCAAAGAAAAATCAATTACTGAAAACTAGTGTTGGTTATCTTATCAAAAAGACAAAATGTTGATTTTGAGACTAAAAACAGTTAGACAAATAAGCTAATTAGACTAAATTAAGTTTAAATAGATGAAATATGACCTACAATCTACTTGCATTCTAAAAATAAAAAGCTAACTTTAATTCTAACCTACTGAATTTTAAGCTTGAAGTTAGCCTTAAGGGCTTTTTAGCTGCTGATGCATTTGATAACCAAAGTAACCAAATCTTAAAAACTATAAGTGCAAAACTAAGGGACTTATTTCCTTAACTTTTTAACAACCAAAATAAAATAAAATGAGCAAATAGCATACCAAAAATTAAACTAAACTAAAAGAGCTTAATGATATGAACTTATGGCACAAGATCCAACAACTACTCATTAACTTTGAAAGAAACTTGAATAATCCTAACTAGGGACTTAAAACAAAATCTATAAACTTTGAAAAAAAAATGATGTTCAAAAAACAATCCCAATTGACCAAATAAGCCTTTTTGCAGTACTAACTTAGTTGTACAAGCCTTGTGCCAAACACCACCTTCAAACTACAAAACCTCGATTTTAATCATATTAAATACAGACCGCTTATCAAACCCTACCAAACCAGATTCATGCTTATAAACACTGGTTTCCAAACCAATTCCCTAACTAAATAAAACCAAACACCTTCCAAACTTCGTTATTCAAAAGCAAATTAGCTCAGTCAAGCTTATATAAACTTGACTGATATAAAGAGTATAGAGCTTATATATCACTTATTAACCCTTTCATTTTTAAAGTCAAATTATTAAAGCATAAAAGTAGGATTGCAAGGTAAATATACAAATTTAAATGAAAACTTGACTTTAATACACAAACTTGAATTACATAGCTTATAAAAGGTAATACAATTAATTGAAAGACAATAACATTGAAAATAGCTAAAAATAAGAACTATACTACTCCTAAAGCTACTCCTACTCCTAGATGCCTTTTGTGAGTGAGTGAAGCCTCTTATTTATAGGCTTAAGAGGAAGGTTCCAGGTCCTTAGATGCTCCACTTGATTTTGAGCCATCAATCATGATCAATCATTATCTTAAATATAAGCCCTTGTATGAGAGTGTGAGCACACGATTGCCAAATTGCATCCCACATCTTTGGAGGGTGTCTTCTGTTTACATTGTTTTTTAGTGCAAAATTTCCCAATCTTTGGTGTGTTGTTTAAAAATCTGCATGACATTTCTTTATATTGCTAGCCAATCATAGAGCTTGGTCACACACAACCTTTTGAGTTAAAATTGGGGCAATATGTTTCTCTCTTGAGTGAGGAAAGTAAATGAATAACTACTCGATCTCTATGAGTTACAACTGGCACTATGAGAGTTGTAAAAATCCCACATCATTAAAGACGCGCGATCTTAGTGCTTAACATATCACTAGTCACTCTGCCAGAAGCCCGGATTCAAGGGGAAATTGGACCTACCTAGCATTAAATTTAACACGTAGTAGTTACAAGGAAACATTCGTTCTCACACGAGTCTGTTATTCAGAGCTAACACACTTAAGATTCTATTCACATATTACTACTCAGTCATGACATCCCTTCTTCAGCGCGGATTTCACATTAACTTATACCTTATCTACACAGATGTTAATGAGAGTTGCGATGACACGAGAACTTCGATAGCAGCTATGCAAAACTTATTCTCAGTAGACAAACAGGTAAGCGAAAGTCATCACAGAAAAATGCGAGATACTATAACCGCATCGTGGATTCAAGCTTGTTACTACAAAAATTGTTACTAGAGTCAAAAAACACAGAGTTCACTCACGTAGATCTTCCTCTCCACCATACCGCTAAAATCAAGTGACACATGCTATACGATCTTTTATTTACAAGATGCGTGTGCACGGTAAGTCTAAGTATTCATCTCTCTAGACGCATGCAATCCTTAAGATTCATATATCTTCTCCGTCACTCTAGACACTCACAAGTCTATATTTGAACATTGAAGTAGCAAGTATACATTATTATTCGGCAGTTTACCAGCTTATGATTCAGCCCTGTTTCTATCCATAAGGAAACATTGCTGAAGGCTCATTTGCTCTTTTTACCATATAGTCTTGTCTGGATATGCATGATTAATAAATTACTAATCCATTGTAGACTTGTAGTTTAGTCAATAGCAGGTAAAAGTTGTAAGCTGATTAATTTATAGTGCTAGTTTTACGTGTACCATATTGCTGCTCAAAATGTTTTTAGACCCTGTCACCCTACTGCAAATGGTTTTAAAGTATCTACCGATATATAGTGTGAACAAAGCCATTATAACAGAGTTCTGGTTTTGCTGTCCATAAGGCATTAAGGGGTCTGGGACCAAGGCCTTAAATCCTTTTACTAACGAGCTAATGACATGCCCTTAAACTGATCATATGTTCTTAGTCTGAGCTGAATTTACGCCTAGAAAAATATGTGCAAGTCTGAAGTTGAAGTCTATCAATTAGGAGGAATTTAGATGCATGTTGTTGGTACAAATATTACGATATTTAATTTACACATTCTCTTCATGTTTTGGTGATGACAAACATGTAATTTACAACACATAACGTAAAGTGCTTAAGTTACTTGTGATCACAAATCATCAATGTATTCATACGACAACATCTCTCGACGTCTCAAGTCTGCTTCAACGAAGTTTACACCCGACGTAAATCACTTAAGATATGAATAAATAAATGCTTAATGCATTTCATGATCAAAAGAATTTTTATTCAACTTCACATTTTTTATAAAAATGTCACAAACATTTTTATATCTTTTACAAAACATTTTTAGATTTAAAAGAAATGTTTTATTCAAATAAATATTTTGAATTCAAATTTTCTACCTAAAAACGGCTAGAAATGTTTGATGACGTTGGTCGGGTGTACGTTTTACATTTATAATCGAGACTAATGAAATTACCAACGATACATACGAGTAACTATACTCGTTCAATCGTAGTAAAGTCGGGTAAGTCAAGTTCGTTCCATGGGACTTGGTTTAAACCATACTAGGTAGCAAGATAGACACTAAGGTTGTCACGGCCATTAGCGTCACAAAATAAAGGTAATTACTTAAGCAAATTCGTTCCATTTTTAAGGCTATACTTATGCGAGAAATCCATGTCATTGATATCCACGTTTGATTATGTTGGGGAAACAAGTGTATGTGATTCACAAAACCCATTTGTATATGATTTGACTCCGTGGTATACTTCACCAAATCATATTTATGCATGAAACTAATGACGAACCCTTTCGACCTATGAACATCATCAACCCCAAGCCAATTAAGTGTGTTTGCTAGATAAATAATGTTCCTAAGTGATTCAACAAGTCCTTTCGACCTATACTTGAATTCAAGCCCTTTTGTTCATCTTTTTGATTATGTGAAAATGGTAGATGTCAATTACCAAAACCCCTTTTTAGTTTGTCACGACTAATAGAGAATAGCCTACGCCACGGAATCCCTTTCGACCTATGATTCCGTGGGTATTCTACCACAAATCATAGAAAAGAACTCAAGACATAAATAAACCACATGTTTACAAAAATCATCATTCATACACAATCAAACATTTTACCAAATTCATTTCATTCCACACATAAGTATTATGAGACTACTCCATATATAAATTCATTTCACAAATCCAACATTCAAACGATAAATTAAGACACATCTCAGAAATATTTGTAAAGATTAATACCTACAAAGATTCCTATAGGTTTGGTGATGTAGCTCGCCAAGGGCCTCCAATCGCCGTAATCAACGTAACTCCAAGAGTGGTGCTTCTTCCTTCAAATTCGTCCTTACACTCTCCTGGATTTGCAGAGATATTTCTACAGCTTTTGGGGTGAATAAAGGTGGTGGAAACTTAACCTAATTGAGGGTTAAGTGGTTTCTTGTGTTTTTTTAGGTTAAGACCATCACAACTATATATAATCCTTCCAAACCGACTTAGGGAGTTAATGTAAGTCCCCTCAGTTGATAATACAAGTATATGATCGGTTTCCAGGCATAATGGCTCGTTAATTCGCTCATAATTGTAAAAATGTAACTGACATCGTGGTCCTGCCAGGCGGCAATCGCTATCGCTTTACATTTATACTTGCATCATATCTATATGTGTGTGAATGGTTGCTTATATTGTTTGGATGATAATTGTGCCATAGATATAAGTTAATATTATGATTATGCTATAGTGAATATAAATGTTGTATACACACTTTTCTTTTTTTGTTAAATACACTAATTATACTAGCTCGAGGTAAAAAAATGATGCTTAAAATAAGTGTTATATGTTCGGTATCAAGTTCAGAAAGTTGTACACCTTTTTGCAAAGTCAGTAAACAATTTTGTACAAAAAATGGCAAATCTGAGTGTCAGATGGCCGGCCCCCTTAAAGTGTATGGCCGGTCCCCTTAATTCCTGGCCGGCCCCCTTATATTTAAGGGGACCACCTGTCTGATTCGGCAGTTTTTTAGAAACTTTGAAAATTCATATAAAATCAACCGTAAGTCCGTAGAAGTCGTGCCACCCGCCATTTCGAAGATAATTGAGTCTACTTTCATATAAAAATACTTCCAAGTATTTATTTCAAACTTAAGTTAGTCAGAAAGGCAAAATACTACTTATTGTCCAAAACGTTGAGTCTCGTTTTAACGTAATACTTGTATTTTATCTTTTCCTTTCGAGTCGGACATTTCTAGTCGGTATATCTTTGAAAAATGGTGTAATTAACCTTTCAAAAATATTAAAATTGGTTAATTTTTGAAATGGGGAGGAAACTAATTTGTTTTCAAATAAAACCGAGCTATGTATACATTGTTGTATCTAATACACAAAACGACGACAAGCATTTTATGTGTTATGCTATATGATTATGTGCATTTCTTTATGTCTTAAGTTTGTTAGTAGAAATTATTAAATGATCGTTGCTATTTGTAATTAAGCTAATTGAATGTCTAAGCACATGTGCCATGTACACTATTTGTTTGTAGCTAGTTTTTCGGATTATGCATAACTAGAACTTATGCTAGATTTCTTGCATTAAGATTGCGAAATTGTTCTTGCATTACATATAGGCATAGATCATTTAATTTACAAATGTTACATAAATATTTTGTAAATCTTTTCGAGTATGAGAATATACTTAGGAATAAGAGTTCAATAACTTGTCAAGTATATTATTAAATGTGTTAAAACTAGTCACCTAAATATTTCTAATGATTTAATCTATTTTCAACAACACGTTTAAATATTTTTAACAACTTGCTTTGTTTGACCTTGGGTTGGTTAAACAAAAGAAAAGATTGTATTAATACATTAGTAACTAAGAAAAAAATGCTTGTGCTTGCATGATTCTAACATACACACATAATTATATTTTTTTAACATATAGTAATTTACAAAAAATGTGTGTTGTATAAAAATGGTTAGAAAACTCATTTATATACTTATAAAATGTCAAAAACTATGTATATTATACATAAAAACAAATAGTTTTTCGCATAAGTAAAATTTACGACAATCTTGGAATAAGAAATTAACTTATCATTATTCATCAACCTCACCTTACAACTAATCTTGGGATTATTAGAACACACTATTTAAATATTTATCTATTTCTTTTAAATGAGTGTTCGTGAGGGTCAAGAAAGATTTCGAGAATATATCAATTCATTATTCAAATTATGATTGATATCTTTATTGAATCTAATTGACAAGTTTTCTTGTATGGACATGAAATCGGATTCTTATTTGTTTAGTTTCAAGATTATATCAAAATATAACAAAAGATATCATCTTGGATCTACATAACTCAATCACACTTGATTGATATAAAAACAATTACATCTTTTTTTAGATGAAAAAAATATGCATCGGATCATAACTCGCACTTGTGTTGATGATGCCATATTGAGTCTACTTGTCCAATGGTTGTGTTCCAAATATTATACTAATATGTTTAATACATGCATAAAATACACAATGAATTAGGATTGGCGACTTGGATGTTTCGTCCGAAATATTCAAGCAATTTACATTGCAATGCAATTGGTAAATGTGTCATTTTCAAAAAACCAAACACGAGCAAACTAACAACATATGTAAACTTTGCTCATACAACATAAAAGCACAACTCAAAGCCAAAATTCACTTTTAACTAAATTCTCAAATAAAAATAATATTATTGTTTATTTACCTAGGAAGACATGATGTTTGACAAATATTATGTTTAAAGAATTTATAGACTTATCGTATTAAACGATTAACAAAGGATAATATATATCCTATTCATTGTATTTTCTTCGTAGCATAAATGGTTATGTTACAAGAAAATACACTACATATAATTTGAAAAACATAAGTTATTAGAATTGAAAAATAACCTATCACAATATGTGTCAATCCATAAACAAGTAAAAATACATTTATTCAAATACTTATTTAATTATGGTATACAACATTGATAAGAATAATTATTTTTTTAAAAAGCATATTTGTTTAAAAATAAAATAGGTCTCTTTTTAATCATTTCTCACTAAAGAATCACAAACTCAATTAAGATAAATAATATTGACGAGATTCATTTCACAAGACACGCAATGGAGCATTTTTAATACACGTGATCTTTGAGAGGTCGGTAATGATTATGGTAACGTTGTGGACGCTTTGATTCCTTTCAAAAATCTAAAGCAGGTAAACGTTTTGCTTTTGTCTAGTTTATTAAGGTTGATAATATTGATTTTCTTGTCGAGAACTTATGTACCATTTGGATTGGACATCTTCGTCTTCATACGAACGTTGTTTGTTCCCAAAGAGAACACAAACCCACCACTCCTCAAACCTTTAAAACGAATGTAGGGAACTCATCAGGTTCATTTGCCTTTATTCTTAAATCGGGGAAACCAAACACAGTCACTTGTAACCAGACAATGCCATCTTTGATTCTTGATGACTCGTGTTTTACAGATCAAGATTTTAGCTTATCTTTAATGGGAAAAGTAAAAGACATCACTGCACTACCTAATCTTTACGTAATTCTTGACAAAGAAGGTTTTTAAAACTTGAAACTCACTTACTTAGGAAGCTTGTGGGTCCTATTGAAATAGACTCTACCATTTTAAAAGAGAAACTCATTAACCATACTAGAGCATGGTCATGGTTCTCTATATTAAAACCAACTAGTAATTCATTTGTTTGTGAAGAAAGAATTATATGGATTTCCCCAGAAGGTTTACCTTTAAAAGTGTGGAGTCATAACACTTTTGTTAAGGTAACATCAAAATGAGGAGAACTTGTGGAATGGGAGGACCTAGAAGACAAAACACTATCTTGTAAGCGGTTGTGTGTTAAAACGAAGCTTGATTAGATCATTTGTGAATGTTTTAAAGTCATCGTACAAGGTGTAGCAACTGTCGTGTTCATATTAAATTTATCTAATTACTTGAGTGTTTATTGTTTTGTGAGTATTTGATTTTTATGTGAAACCGTTAAATTTACCGCGTTTTAGCAAAATGTCTCCGGATGCGTTCCGTCTTTTGAGTAAATATAGTTTACTCGTGATTAGCGCGTTACGACTTTATGGATATATTTTATTTGTGTCGCGTGTTTAATTTTTACGTGTTACGTAAAAATTTACTTACTAGTTCATTTACTTACATGCATGCATGAGTTTACCCTTAAGAAAAAAGATATCTAGATACTATTGTTAACTAAGGATTTAAAATTTGAAACCTTTTCCCTTTTGGCTCATCCGCACCTAGCCAACACACACACTCATCATATTTTTTATGTTAGTTGTTTCCCATTGTACAAGACACATTTCACAATTTCCTCACTTTGGTTCCCTATGGTCTCAAATAACCTAGGATCCCATTTTTGCTTAAGTATTAAGCATCTACCTATTCATCCCATTTAGTCATTTCTTACACACACTAAAACACACACAACAAAAATATCTTCTTTGAGGATCGGCTAAAACACACACTACACACACTCTTGGTGTGTGTTTCTCTTGATCTTAAATATTAGATTTCATTTGATGCTAGTGATTCTTTTGTGGTCATATTTGGGTTAGATACAAGATCGTTTTCGGGTTATTATATATCTTTTCTCTTCATTCTTATAAGAAAACTCTCATCTCTCTTTCATACATCTTTCACATATTCTTATCTATGCACACATCTCATCACCATGTTTGTGTAAAAAGAGATTTTATAAAAGAAACTAACAAATAAAAGAGTTGTACAACTTGTTTATGTTTTTGGAACTATTTCTTAATATTATTGCACTTTTAGGTTAAAAGTGTGATTTTATGTGTTAAAAATAGTTTTTAGTGTTATTGTAACAATCGATGGAATGGATAGGTAGTCTTGAAGTTGTTTAAGTGGTTGGTAACAATCGCTGGAAGGGATTTAGGTTAGAAATGAATTGTGATGTTTGCGGCTAAAATATAGTGTAGTTTTGGAGTAAAATACTTGTTGTCCAAAATTTTTAGGAAATAAAACGAGTTGTTAAATTCACTTTAAAAAGTCAAAACGTTAAAAATATGATAGTGCACTTAAATACGAACGCGTGGATATAAATATAGCTAAAAACGGACTTAAAACGAGTGAGTAACGACCAAATGAAGTTCTGATAAGAACTAGTAACTTTCCAGCCAAAAAATATTTTCGACACAATCTGTCCAGTTTACGTTTTCGTGTTTTTGACCCATTTCGAATCCAAGTCGGGTAAAACTTATAATAGAAAACTTGTAGAACGTGATTTTTTCTTGAAATGTAGCTTTCGACCATTTTGTGAATCATTATAAGGAGTTACGCCATTGTAAAAACTGACTAAAATATGAAAATTTTATAAACTTTCTGTTTGAAAAATGTGAACTGATTAAAACTTAAAATGAAGTTTTTTGACGCTTTCGAGTCCGGATGAGCTTTAAAACCCTTACCAAATTTTATTGTATCACTTATATATTTTCTATGTGCGTCGGAAGCTTTCCAAAATATTATTAAGCAAGCGAGATAAGATTTATTAAAATCCATAACTTAAAAATAATAGTAATAAATAAAATGTTGAATGAAAATTATGACTAGACTTTGGTAGGATATTTAGTGTGTTTAATAAAAGATATAATTCAAGCGGAAATACTTAGAAATGGATAACGTGCATGATTTTCTTGAGAATTATAAAATGGTAACTTCTGCTTTGGCGTCGAAACCTAATAAAAAGTATGTAACTTTTACGAGATCTCATTTTGACTTGTATACTAAACACAAACATATTCGAGTGATGAGAACCTTATAAAATTGCATATGCATCTTTTCGCTATCGTTGGATTGCACTTAAAGCGCATTATATTCCAACTAGGTCGCATTAGGACATTCGAGCTCATCTTTCATTTGTTGATTTATTTCGATTCACCGCTTCGCTTAATGTGAGTCTTCGTAGCCCCTTTTTACTTATGTTTTTCCTAGGGGGAAAATGATACTTAAATGATTTATAAATGTTTTGTGTTGTGTTACACTATTTATTTACTTGGACAATATGTGTGTTTATATTTCCATATGTGTGATTGTGTACCTAAATTGTAGGAAGCAAGCTATCTTGGGAAGAGACACCCATTTTATCTAGGTAGGGGGCCAGTATACCTTTGGGATGACGCACACAACGTTATTGAGTTCTATTATGTGATTTTTATTGTGTGATAGTACTAAATGTCGTATATGCATATATTCTCGCTATTGTCCTACTTAACCATTATGCACAACAAATGTGTCTTTTACTTAAACCTACAAGCTCACCAACATTATGTTGACGTTTTCGAGTATTCATTTTCAGGTAATCAAGTAACTGTGCCTAAGGAGAAAATAGAGCCTTCTTGCATTGCCTAGAGAAACTTACGATGTAGCCCTCCCGGGTTACTCACCCCTTGTGTTATTGCATTAGTATCTTATGGTAGTCTTGAACTATTTGTTATTTGTACTTGTCCCGGTTGTGGGATTATTCTAACTTTGTGGCTATGTTGTCATGGTATTGACTATCCACGATACAAGTCTCTATTTGTGTGAGTCGTCATGACACGTTTATGTTTATCTTTCATTGAGTGAATTTTGTATTGTCTTATATCAATGTGCTATGATGATCCTGTCCGTTACATCTCGTGTTTCCACCTTAGACGGGGTGTGACACAAAGGTAAAGTGCATTGGGTTCGTGCAAAAGCTATGGAATCATGGGATCCGTTTCTTCGTAATGAAACTTATGATAGCATACCTTTGGGATGATGCACCCAACGTTATTGAGTTCTATTATGTGATTTGTTATTGTTTGATAGTACTAAATGTCGTATATGCATATCTTCTCGCTATTGTCCTACTTAACCATTATGCATAGCAAATGTGTCTTTTACTTAAACCTACGAGCTCACCAACATTATATTGACGTTTTCGAGTATTCATTTTTAGGTAATCAAGTTACTGTGCCTAAGGAGGAATAGAGCATTCTTGCATTGCCTAGAGAGACTTAGGATGTAGCCCTCCTGGGTTACTCACCCTTTGTGTTATTGCATTAGTATCTTATGGTAGTCTTGAACTATTTATTATTTGTACTTGTCCCGGGTTATGGGATTATTATGACTTTCTGGCTATGTTGTCGTGGTATTGACTATCCACGATACAAGTCTCCACTTGTGTCGAGAGTCTTCATGACATGTTTATGTTTATCTTTCATTTAGTGAATTCTCTATTGTCTTATATCAATGTGTTATGACGATCCTGTCCGTTACATCTCGTGTTTCAACCTTAGACGGGGTGTGACACAAAGGTAAAGTGCATTGGGTTCGTGCAAAAGCTATGGAAGCATGGGATTTGTTTCTTCGTAATGAAACTTATGATAGCTCCTCATCTGATGAAGAAGATAAGGGTGAAAAAGAGGGATCACTAACTGGGGTTAAAAATACCGTCGATAATGAAGTTGATACGATCTCTGAATCTAGTTGTATGCATGGGAATGATCTCTTCTATGAAAATAGCAATAATAAAACTATGCCAAGTAAGAATCAAATTCATTATGAGGATCCTTTTAACTTATACGACATCTTGAATAGAAATAAGGATGCTGGCGAACTTTCTAAGGATGACGATTTGAAATTTCCACCAGCCAAAAGTGGTTAATGTAGAGGAGGTCTAAGAAAAAGCCGATGGGGTAATCGCAGACGAGGCAAAAGAACGCGTAAAATTTATCTCAAACAAGCTATATAAATGAGTTTATTTCGAATGATTAAGTTTCAACAAATGGAAACTACTATTCGTAAAGGGTACAAGCAGGTGGCTCTATATTGGAAGTGATGGATGAATTGGTCAAGGTAGGACAAACTATAGGCTATAATATGGAATAATGCATGAAGAACATAGAAGCCATTATCGATATTGTAATGTTGTTAAATGAATTTTTGTCATTAAACATTTAAGGACTTAGTCATAAGGCCAAAAAGGGGTGGATAAAGGAGTTGTGTAGGAAGCATAGAGTTAATTTTGTGTCTATTCAAGAAACTAAAATGGAACGTATGGAGTTGGTTACTATTATGATTTTGTGGGGGTAATTCTTCTTTTGACTCCACTTTTAGCTCGTCATTAGGTAACTCAGGGGGAATTTTATGTGTTTAGAAGTCGAGTTCTTAAAAAAATGTTACTTCTTTTGATTATTCTTGGTTGTTATGGGTACTTGGATTCCTACGTCTACTAAACTCCTTATAATCTCTATATATACTCCTAAAGAATGAACAGACTAGAGAGAGTTATGGGACTATATTCTTATTTTAATTGATAGATGGGAAGCTAAATGTATGATTATGGGGGATTTTAACGAAGTTTGTTTAGAATAAGAAAGATGTGGTACTTTGTTCAATTTGCGATGTGCCAATGCTTTCAATAATTGTATCTCCTTGGCAAGTTTGATTGATCTTACTCTAGATGATTATGCTTATACTTGGGATCATAAATCCTCCACCACGATGAGTAAACCAGAGCGGTTTCTTATTTCTAAAGGCTTAATGGCTTCGTTCCCATATCTTTTGGCTCTTTGTTTACATAATCATTTATCTGATCATCGTCCTATTCTCATGAGGAAATGAACAATGATTATGGTCCTACTCCATTTAGACTTTTCCATTCTTGGTTTCATTGGATGAGAAGAGCAGATGAACCTAGTAGAGGAATGTGCGACTATGTGTCAGAGATTTATACACTTTTTCGGGTGTAGCGTAGTTAGACGCGCGCGCGAGCGCGCGAGCTCTAGAGAGAGAAGCACAAGGCATAGTGAGAGCTTATAATCGTGTCCTTTTCTCTTCCGGTATTTAGCATTGGGAAGGCATTTGGAGGAAACGGACAAGACTATGGACCTACACCAACATCTCTCAAGAATTTCTACTAAGAGGCTGGAGACGGCGTTCCAAAATACACGTGACGCCATCACAAATCCCACCATGATGGTGTCATAACATTTTACGACGGCGTCAGCTCGCACGACCCAACCCAAGATCTAGAATATTCTACTCATGACGGCGTCACGATTAAAATGCGACGGCGTCACAACGATTTTCCTATATATACAAATCCGTTTTTAGGGTTTTAAGTGTGTAACTTTAGAGTAAAAGAAAGGGACGAACCCTAGTTCATTTAGCAGCTATTAGGGACGATTTTAGGGCCTCAAAACCCTATTGTACTTCAATTCATGTTTTAATCAAGTAATATTATCTTAATTATTCAATATGTCTATGTGTTGTTTGATTCATTATTGTTCTTACTTTATCTTTAACATGCTTGGCTAAACCTTCTATTGTGTTTATTTATGATTGTATGAAACCTAGAATGTAGATCTTAGTGGTGTTGCTTCTTGTGATGAATATGCATGTTAGGTCTTAGAAAACCATCTTTTGTCTGTATCGCTGTTGATATGTCTAGGAAAACATGATTGTGTAGAAAGGATACCATAGGGTAACAGTCTTCATACTACCTTGCCCTTTATATGGTTGATCCACTCTTAATATATTTCAAATGCATTTAATATACTCGTAGGGGCCTTGTAATAGTCTTCATACTACCTTACTTGTGAGTTGCCTTAACGAAATATAAAATAGACGGCGGATTCGTGTAATTCGTTCATGACTTAGGAAATAGTTACATAGATCATCACAAGTGTGACAAAGCAACAACACTAGGAGAAGCAATCTAGAGAGTAATACATGATTAAATAAACACAATCTTTTATTATATTGTTATCACCATTAGCGTAGTTTATTATTTAGTTTAATAGCTAAAACCAACCAAACTCTCAAATATATGATTTTACCTGCTTTCCTATAAACATAAAAATACAAAAATAATCTTATCTCAACCCTTAGAATTCTGTTAGACCGTGATCAAGCCTTCCCAACCTATTCCCCTAGAGAATGATAACAACCCTCGAGTCTTGTCTATACCGCACTACAAAGATTAGGTACACTGCCTAGGGAGTTGTAAAACTTCTTGTAGAAGTCCCTTACGACAACCGCAACAAGTTTTTGGCGCCGCTGTCGGGGAATAGTTAGGTTTTGATCACAGTTTAGCTTAGTTCTACTTTCTTGAATCCTTTCAAGTAAGATTTAATTTCCGCATATTAGCTTTCTCATAGTCTATCTTTTCTTTGTGTTATTTGTTTCGTAACCCATTCTCGTCAACCACTATGGGACACGAAAATCCTATCCGCACTCTAGGAGACTACTCCAAACCTAGCCACGAGGGCTATAGGAATACCATTGAGCTCCCCGTAGGAAACAACGTGGTACCTCTTCGACCCGACACCATCCGGTTGGTGCCAAACGAATGCTATTCACGGACTTCTGTCCGAGGATCCAAACATCATCTTATGATTCGTAAAACAAGTGAGTTACTTGTCTTGACGGTGAAAATAAGGAATGAACGCACTTGCGTGTATTTCAATTTTCCCTTCGCGATCTAGCTAGCATATTGGCTTGAAAGTCTCTCCAGCAGGATCACCTCACCTCAGCGGGAGGATCTTACTTACCTGATTCCTTGCTCAATTCTTTCACCAGGAAGGACCGCAAAACTCACATGAGATCCTGATGTTCCAACAACATCATGACAGTATCTTATCGAAGCATGGAATCGTTTCAGGATTACTACAAAAAGTCCTCATCATGGCATGCCTGGGCTCCTAAGTACACATTTTTTATGACCATGTCATATCTGTCATAAGACGATACATTGGACCAATCCGGCCGATGAAAGCTTCGTGGACCGAAACGCTGAAAGAATCTGGGTTTATTAGAGACCTCGCCCTCTTTGACAACAAAAGTTGGAACGACCTATAGCGGGAGTTTCGCCTAAAGCGGTCAAGGCATCGCATTGCCTCAATATGTCCGGTGGACATCGACCGCCGTATATCGAGCGCTTAAAATCAAGTCCAACGCTTGATGGAAGCTCATCTTGCTCCGACACAACCTACTTAAGTGATCAAAATCACTACCTCATGTAAGATCTGTAGTGGTCCCCACGACACTTAGTATTGCATGGAAGATCCTGAACAAGCCTTTGTTGAATACGCATCCTCGCGTACTAATGAAGCGGGAGGTAAGTGGTATACTTTCAAGCCTGAGCAAAACAATCTTGGTGACACCTATAACCCATCATGGAGAAGTCACCCAAACCTTAGGTGGAGACAACTCCAAAATTTTCAAAATAATTTTTCAAACCCACCTAACTGGTTCCAAACCAACGGTTTAATCCCAAACCGTTCCTTCAACAACCCTCCTCAAAGCTTTAACAATCAATCAAATCTAGAAGGATTGGTATCTAATTTCATGGCATCTTAAGACGCTAGACTGTCTAAGTTTGTAGCCGATTTCAAACAATAACAAAGTGAGATGACCAACAAAATTGACACTGTGCTGAAGGCCTTCCATCGATCGAATAGCGGTTCCACTACCTAGCGATACGATTAAGAAACCTGAAAACTAAGTTACTTATCCCAATTTTTTGCTCGTTCATACCCAACTGAAGACCCGCAATGCTCAACTCAAATCCACGGTTCGATCAACACCATCACAATCTATACCGAGCAACAAAGCACCTCTCATAATGGCGGAGAAAAAGAGAATAAGGAAGAAGAGGACAACCCAAAAAATATCCACGTCAACCCTCCTTAACACACACGATCCTCATCCATTCTTCATACCAAAAAAGTTCTCAAATCAATTCATTCTTCGAAATCACTCGATTAGTTCCCCTTATCATCCAAACACTGACTATTTGCACCAAAGAGGAAGATGGCGACATGATGTTTATTGAGATTATCCTAAAGGATGACAATTCCCGCAAGGAGGAACCTGAAGTAGAAGGGCAAGAAATGGAGTATTTTGACATATTCCTGACTAGGAGTAAACTCGCATATGCACCAAAAGTACCTCACGTGGCCGCAATCCCATCAATTATTGTCTACGATACACATCATTAGGAAGGGATACCCTCGAACCCTCAAGATACATAAACATTGGCATGTGTCATGTAGAAAATCCTACATTGACCTTAACTCCCCTCTAAATATCATGACCTGAATGATGTATAAATGGATCATGAGGAGAAAACTCGACCTTTGGGAAAATGTAAATGGAGGAGTTAGCAATTTCACGGAAGGGATTAATGAAGCATGTCTTCGTAGGAGAAACTTCAATATATCGTCAGACTTCATGATTAGGATCAATTATAGACCTAGGTTTTCTCAAGTATTTTGTTAGGGGAAACCTTATTGTGGAAATATCCAACATGGACTCATGACCACTCGAAGGAGTAGTCAGGTTCACATAGACAAAAAACAATAAGTTGCCGTGCTATAGATTGCCCATTAGAGAGATTAGAACAATACGGCTCATTTCGAACTTGAAAAAGTAGCACACCAAAATTAGTTACTCTTAGGAACGAGGAGGACAAGAGAAGAGGAGTAGAGTATGTAATGAGCAAAATATTAGGATTTTACAAAGATTGCCTAGAACTCGGACCGAATACTTTAACATGAATAGATGATGAAGGCAGAAGTCAAGTAGAACGTGTGACTTCAAGTATACGCTCAATGACTCGTATATAATGATATAGCGTTATTGGGAAGGCTACACTAATATTTTCTTTTCCGTAATTGGGAGTTCCTTGTATTTTATTCTTTTCATTTTTTCTATCTATGTTTGAACTTTATCTTGTAATTCATGCTTTGTGTTGTTTTAACCTCTTCTTAATTTCAATCAAAGGTATTTTACATATAATAGTGTAGGGAAACTATCAGTTTTTGAACCAAGTTTAAAAACATGTTAAATAATTTGTTTAGTATTATCGAATAGTTTTTGAGTCATTATGAGTAATTGTCAAGACTCAGGGTTTATTGCAGCTATTTTGTACAGAATAACTTATGGAATCAAGTGCAAGAAATTTTTCATCAAAACAAAAATTTCGTTTTCACAGAACGTGGAGACGGCGTCTCTCGATTTACAGCGACCTCCGTCACCATGACACCTATGACGGGGTCAGGCTTTTCCTGACGACGTCAAACGCCAGGGTCTTGAAAACTTAAAGTTTTTATGATTTTGAAATAATAAGATACTTGAACATATTTAAAATATGTAATCTTTGTTATAACCCGCAAACCCTGAGTTTGACAATTCTTCATCCTATCTTTCCTGCTTTATCGAGTCAAACCCTAAACTTATATTGTCATATTTCTTTATAGCTAATTTTATGCTTGGGTAGTTTGTCTTGTCTTTGATTAGAGGTTATTATATTTGATGAGAAGAGCTTTGAAACTTCTTAGGAAGTTTTCATTGGACAATTCGTTGGGTGATGATTTCAACCAGTTATGCTGTTTCTTCTCCATTATTGAGCAAACCAAGGGAGTACTAGTTTCTTTTCCTTGTTTTCTTTTCCCTTTATTCGTTTTATGGGTACTTCTATAGAACATTGAGGACAATGTTCAACTTAAGTGTAAGAGGGGAGGGGGAGGAGGAATAAGCCTTAGAAACTATTCTTTCATTTGCCATTTTCCTTGTCCTTAAAATGATGGGTAATATATCGAAACATAGCATAAGAGGTGATTTTGACCCAAATTTAAAAAAATTTATGACACATACCAACAAAAACCAAGAATTAAGAGCATCTCATGGATAGGAATTTGTATTACTAGCACAAAAACCCTCAAATTCCACCCCCTCCCAAATGTGAGGTTCGCCCTTAGATGTTATACCTTTAGCTTGTTTGAGTTAAGAAGTGAGCAATCATGTGTGATTATCGTGCTTATTTTCGGCTTATTCTGACTGCTTATTGCTTATTTCATCTGCTTATCATGCTTATTCTGTCAGATTATTAGCTTATTCAGTCAAGATTAGCTTATAATCGTGCTATTTTTTGTGCTTATCAGTTTCTGTTTGAGCTTAGTTCGTCACATTCTGTTATTCGTGCTTGTTGAGCTTATTAAGTCTGCTTCTCGAGTTTATGTGATTATTCAGACTGCTTATCTGCTTATTCTGATTCAAGAAGCTTATCAAGATTATCTGCTAATTCTGTTGTTCAAGATTATCTGCTAAATCAACATTATTTCTGTGCCTATTTCAATGCATAATTGCTGAAAAAAACTGTTTAGATACGCTTATTTTCAAAATCAATTTTATTTTTGCTTATTTCAGAACTTATTTGCTAGCAAATCTGCTAATTTTAATCAGAAAAACTATTATTTTCAGATCTAACAGATTTGTAACGGATTTTGACCAAGTTTGACTTTTTGGTCAAAAAGTCAAAGACGCGTTTTTGTAACCGTTTTTGAAGGCAAATTAACAACTTATCAGAAGGCGAATTAACAACATATCAGAAGGATAATTAACAACGTATCAGAAGGCGAATTAAACACGTAGCAGGAGGCGAATTAACCATGTTACAAAACAGAACTATACATCTTTTAACTCAGATCTGAACCATCAACTGAGTTTACCACTTAATAAAAAAAGAGAAAAGATAACAAATCTAAACTAGAAACAACTCTGGATCTCAGATCTGGTCAAACCGTATTCGAATAAATCATAAATCTTTAAAAGAATGCAAGTGTTTGAACCATCTCATCAAAGATAAAATCTGACTCGGTCAAATCCGACTCGTTCAAAAATCCACTTCATCATTCAACAATAAATCCAACTATAACCTAACTCCTATCCTCCTCATTCAACTTCAACAGAACACTTGGAATCTAAAAGAAAGAACAAAACCAAAAGTTTGACTCTTTTCCTTTCTTTCGATTTAACAAAAACAGAAAAATGAAAAGATATATAAATCTACAAAGATCTCAGCTTGGGCTTAATAATATCTCCTTTGAGATATACAGATCTATAAAGATCTTCAAAAAGCAAGAAACCCATTTCATCATTGATCCTTTTGAAGCTTTGCTTCATTTTCATTTTCGAAATCAAAAGAAAAGACAAGAACAACAAGTGATCGAATCTCCTCTTTTTGTATCGATTCTTAAATAAAGAACAAGAAAGAAAATAAAAAGTAAATAGATCTCAGATTTGTTCTCAAGTAGTTAAAACCTTTAAAGATTTCTTCTTGGAACATTTTTATCATAGATCTTTTAAAAGTATACACTTCTTTTAATTTTTGAAACCACAAAGAAATAACTTGATCAAGAGTGTCCAAATCATTCTTTGTTTCGATTTACATAAAAAAGAGAGAAAGACAAGAAACGAAATCAAAACATACAAAAGCCTACCTTGGATTATTATAAAAGTCCTTTCATGCAAGATTCAGTTTTGAGACAAAGAAGATTAAAAGGGTTCGAGTGATTAAGAGGGAAGAAAATATAGATCCTTTGTGGCTTGAGTTACATTCGTTAAGATTAAAGGGTTGCTAACTGAGTTTGTTTTATCAAAGAAATAATTGTAGTGGCTGCAGTGATAATACAAAGAAGATAAGGATTTTTGTGAGATTTGGTTTTAGAGTTAGAAAGTGTGACCGCGTTTTTGTGGTGAAAGGGTAGATTAGGTTTAGTATGTGGTGAGTTTTTATATCTACACAAGGTTAGGGTTATAGTTGTTTGTTGGCTTGTGTTTCATTGTTTATGGGAAAACATCAAATAACATGTGGGCTTGATTGTTTTCGAAAATGTGTATAAAAAATAAAATAAAAAGACTTTCGGCTGATAATTGAGTTGGACTGAGTGACATTATTTTTTGTTTGGGCTGTGCCCTTTTACAGAGTTTGCTCTGGTTTGAAATTTTGTGTTAGCATAGTTGGGCTGAACGAATTCAAGTGGCATTTACACGAATTTTTAAGTAAATTGTGAGTAAGGGTTAATTTTTTTTGTCTCAATAATTGAGCTTATTTGTTTTAGGATCACGGTTTTAATTGAGCTTAAATAATTTTTGGTCATAAGTTTAGTTTGTGGTGATTAATTAAGAGAACTGATCGAGATTATTCGTTGAGCATCGGGATATTTGTTCGAGACAAGATGAGTCGAGACGTGATTACGGTTGGTTCGACAATGCAGATTCCATTGTTGTATCGGGGTGGATATTCTCAATGGAGTGAACGGTTTATGAACTATCTTGAAGAAAAAACGGATGGGGAAGCAATGATAAATTCTATTAAGAATGGTGAACACCCATTGCATGTTGTTGCTCAAGTGTCACTTGCTGGAACTGCACCGAATGCACCTCCTACTCTCAAAGATCCCAAATTTTGGACTGCTGAAGAGAAAAAGACTCGAAAGATTGATCGTCTTGCAAGATCTCTTTTGATTCAAGGGCTTCCAAATGACATTTATTCTCTTATTGATAGCAACGATACTGCTAAAGATTTATGGGATGCTCTTGAAAGGCAGATGCGTGGTTCTGAGTATGGTGAACAAGATAGGAAAGCTGCAATTTTATATGAGTATGAGACTTTCAAAGCTACTGAAGGAGAACAATTGCTTGATACTTATCTTCGTTACTTACAAGTGATTAATGATTTGAAGAAGTGTGGATATAAGAAAGATAATTGTGACTTGAATTACAAGTTCTTGAACAATTTGCAACCAGAATGGAAACAATATGGTACACTGATGAGGCAAACCAAGAACTTAATGGATATCAATATTGATGCTCTTTACAACATTCTGAAGCAAAACCAAGGTGATGTGAATGATGCTATGGGATATAAGAAGAAAGCTGTTGTGGTTACTTCAGATCCATTAGCGTTGGTTGCTGAGAAAACAAAAGTGAGCAAACGCAAAGAGAAAGTTGTAGTTCAATCAGAGTCTGAAGGAAGTGATGATGAAGATATCAGTGATTTGAAAAAGATTACCGTGTTGTTAGCAAAAGCTTTTAATCGAAAGAAGTATTATGCTAAGCCAACAAACAACAATTTGAGAACTTCTTCAGCTTCTTCTTCAGCAAACAAGAAACCAGAGTACGTGAAGTCAGAGGAAAAGAAAGAGGATAAGAAAGCCGATGAGAAGAAACGGGATATGAGCAAAGTTAAGTGCTATAATTGCAAGAAGGAAGGACATTTTGCCAAAGACTGCAAGAAAGCAAATGTCAAAGACTACAACTACTACAAGACAAAGATGTTGCTAGCTAAGAAAGACGGTAATGAACAAGTGCTTCTTGCTGAGGACCAAGCTTGGATGGAATCCAGTAGTGATTCAGATCAAGAGATCAATGCAAATATAGTCTTCATGGCTAAAATGAAAAGGTTCTTTCAGATTCAGAGGAAAGTTCATCATCTGCAGAAGAAACCATTGCTGGGGTATCTTATTACACCTCTGATTCTGAAAGTGAATATGAATATGAAACTTCAGAATATTATGATAACTCTACTAATTTTGGTTTATTTGTGGATAATGATGATGATCAAGAAATTTTTCATGATGCAATTGAATCTGCTAGTGAAAATTTTAATGAAAATCATATTGTATCTCAAACAGATCATGATGAGTCAGAAGTTGATCATAATGATTCTGAAGAAAATGATCATTTAGTTGATAAATTGATTAAGAAGTTTAACCAAAAGATTGCTAAATGTCAGAAACGTATTGAGAAAGCAAATCAACAAAGCAAAGATTTAGAAAATCAAAACAAGGATTTACAAGATAAATATGATGTTTTGAAGAATCAAGTAAACACTTTTGAGGAGAAAAACAATGAATTTAATGAACAAATAAAAGTGTTGAACGAAAAGAATGATGATTTGCTTGCTCAAACGGAAGTTTTACAAGAACAACTCAAAGTCAAACATGTTGTGATTGATACTCACACTGAATGTCAAGCACAATATGCTAAACTTGAGGAAGAAAGATATCAATATATGATTAGATATTCTGCTCTTTGTGATAATGATAAACAACATAGGAAAAAGATTGATGAACAAGAGATTTTATTTGATAAGATGAGTCGTCAATTAGTTGAGATGAATAATAATGTGTTGAGGCTTCAAGAGAAAATTTTAGAAAAACAAACAAAAATTTCAGAATTGGAAGAGTGTGTGCGTAACAAGGATTTAGAAATTGAAAAGTGTTTGGAAAGATTGAATGATTGTGAAAACAAACTTCATAAAATCAGACAAACGCGTCAGACAATACATATGATCATGCCTTCTAAGGATAAAATGTATAATGGTCGAAAAGGAATAGGTTTTGAAAATCCAAGTTATTTTTGTAAAGCGAAAGAATTGAGACCTAGTCTTTACGATGAGAGGGTTATTGGTCTAGGGTATACTCCGATGTTTCTCACACATTCGGATGAAGCTTTGGAAATTGAGAAATTTAAAAGAGCAAGAGAGAATAAAATTGAGTTTGCATATGATTATGGAAATCTAAATGAAAGTTATGTGAATGAAAAGATAAATTTTTTGGATGATTACTTTTAAGAGATAATAAATCCAGATTTTGAAAATATCGATTCTCTGTTTCAGCAAACAAGTTCACTCAAACCATATGTTCCAACAGTGATTTTAGAAAAGATCATAATTGATTTGGAAGATGAAGTAGTGAGTCTTTTGGAAAAAGAAAAAGACGTAAGAGAACATCATCAAAACAAAATGACAAACAAGTGAATAATGATTTATTGCGTGCTAATAGAGATTTTGTTCATTTTTTAGATTTAGACACTTTTAGTAGTGTTAGAATCATAGCGGTGTTATTTGGCTGAAGAAAGGGTCGTCTAATGTTTCTTGTGTTGATTTTTCTTCTTAACGTAATTTAAATTTGAACAAAGATGTTAAGTGATATTCTCGCAAAGACTTGTTGTCATGTAATAATTCTCATCACGTAGACACTAAATGTGCTTATGCGTGTAATGATGCTATCAATGTTTTTTGTAATTCTAGATTGCATGTTTCTTATGATTTGAATGATTTGTATGTTTTTTATGATGTGAGTATAAGAAATTCTCGAGTTAGCAAGATGCCTTTTAAGAAAAAGCCTCGTGATCCTTTGAGTGTGCGTTCTAAGAAAAATTCGAATAATCTTTTACCTAGAACTTTGTTTAGGTGGCTTCCTAAAATGCAACCGTTAGCTGAACCCGTAGCTAAATGGATTCCTAAAGTTAAGCGTCAAATAGATAAAATTTCTAAGACACCTAACTCATCGGGGCCCATTTTCAAATGGGTACCCAAAGTTTGTTGAATGTCTTTGGTGTTTTATTTATTGCAGATTGTCCAGATTTGTCTTTGGATCATCGGGATGTTCAAAGCATATGACGGGTAATCGTGCTCTTTTGACAAACTTTGTGGAAAAGTTTCTTGGAACTGTTCGCTTTAGAAATAATGATTTTGCGGTGATTGCTGGCTATGGAGATGTTGTTATTGGATCAATGACGATCAAGAAAGTTTACTATGTCAAAGGTTTAGGACAAAAGTTATTTAGCGTTGGAAAATTTTGTGACAAGGGCCTTGAAGTCGCCTTTTGAAAGTCTACATGTTTTGTTCGAAACGAAAGATGGTGTAGATTTGCTTACCGGTGATCGTTCGTCAAATTTGTATACTATTGCTCTTAACGAAATCGCATCAAATTCTTTGGCTTGTCTCCTAGCAAAGGCTTCTTCTTCGTAATCTCGATTGTGGCATCAACATCTTTCTCATCTAAATTTTGCCACAATTAATAATCTTGTGAAAAGCAATCTTGTTCGAGGACTTCCTAAGATGAAATTCGAGAAAGATCATTTGTGTTCCGCTTGTGAACAAGGGAAATTCATCAGAAACATCACAAGTCCAAAACGGCTTTTGCTTCAAATAAGCCACTTTATCTCCTTCATATGTATTTATGTGGTTTGATACACGTCGAAAGTATTAACGGAAAGCGATATGTGTTAGTTTTTACCGATGATTATTCACGGTACACATGGGTATTCTTTCTTCATTCAAAAGATGAAGCCTCTAAAGTGATCATTTCTTTCATCAAGAAAACCTAAGTGAATCTTCAACTTCAAGTTCAACGTGTTTGAACTGATAATGGTACTGAGTTTAAGAACAAAACTCTTGCTAAATTCTTTGACGAGATCGGAATTACTCAACAATTTTCTGTTGCAAGAACGCAATAACAAAATAATGTCGTGGAAAGGAGGA
>BQNB010087988.1:0-25356 GCA_026074375.1 Tanacetum coccineum | reverse complement strand
AGTATTCTTTCCACAAGCATCACCAAAAGATGTCTATGAATACTTTATTCATGGACTAGTAGATTCATTATATTTCCACGACAGCAATCCAATAGAATTACAAGAATTTCCACCAAAAGTACAAAACACCATCAAAGTTTACAATGATCTCTTTGCAAAAGGACGAGAATTATATCTGAAGATGCATTCCAACTTCCCAATATTCAACAGAGAAAGAAAGCTCCTAGTACCATCAATCACAATAGCACAGCTAGGAGTAAGCAACCAAGATTACCCATCAAAGGACGTCAATATGGAACCTACAACACCAACACTTGATGATCAAGCATTATCTCTTTTTAAAGTATATACAGGATCATCAAAGATAGGATCATGACCAGGACGAACAGAAAAAGTCAGAATTAATTACTATTCAAAGAATTTGCTAATCTATTCACATTTTCAAGAAAAAATCAATGAAGTTCAAATAAAGGCATTAGCAGATTTTGAAGGCCAGTTTGAAACTCTCTCAGGACTATTAGCACCATTACCAGAAGACCTCAAGCAGTTGCTATGCGGGTATCTATCAAGAACTCCAAGACACCATTGTCAATACTGTAACGAAGGAGTCAACATACCAATGACGGAAGGCTAAACATGAATAAAAGCCAAAGACGAATGAAGACAAAAAGAAGAAAGTTCAAGAAACCAGAATTATTGATGACACGCGTTCTCAATTAGTAGCGTTAACTTTTTTAGCGTGGGAAGGAGTGTTTGTATTTTAGCAATCATGTAAAAAATAATGTAAGGTCTGTAGGCCATGTGGGCCATAGTGTGTTAGGTAGTGTTTAGCGTAAGCAATGACGTAAATAAATAATAATGGAGTGACCCGTGTCGGGTATCCAGTAGGTTCGTTGCTGTAGATGCCACTATAGCATCTACTTTATTATATTATAAATAGAGGCACAAGACCTCAGTAATAGAGGGTGAAATATTTGAGTGTGTTAATCACCTGTCAAGTTTGAGTTGAGAAAACTCTTTCTTTGAAAGTCTGTTGAATCGTTTCGATTCTGAATAGCAGATAAAAAAATCTGTTGAGACGTTAATTCGTTTCTGAATGGTAGATAACCTATCCATTCACTACCAACTATCAAAGAATCAATTCACAATTTGCAATAAACACTTTCGAATTAGAATCACAATTCACAAAACATCCAACCACCACAAGCCCCACCATAATAATTCAAAGATTCTCTGATAATTAATTCCAAAAATTTACTATGCATCAAATAAATCATACGTTTATTTCAAGAATTAATCTGGGTACAAGCATGATCACGGGTATCGTCCGCGCTGGTTTTTTGGTGTCGATTTCCGCATAAAAATCCTGGTATCAGAGCTGTGTCAACGATTAAAAGGACTGCATCAACGATTACTAGAAGCAGCGTCAGTGATTAATAGGACTGCGTCCACGATCAACGAAGCTACGTCATCAATTATCAGTCATCAGAAATAAAGGTATAACTTATAATGGATAGGTTATCTGCTATTTAGAAATGAATTAACGTCTCAACAGATTTTTTTAACTGCTATTCAGAATCGAAACGATTCAACAAACTTTCAAAGAAAGAGTTTTCTCAACTCAAACTATTCAAAGAAGAGTGTCAAGAACTATTAAATAAAGGAATAATAAGAGAAAGTTCAAGTCCTCATTCGGCATCAACATTTTATGTCGAAAATAATAATGAAATTAAAAGAGGAAGGAGACGAATGGTTATAAATTATAAAAGAAAGAGAGAGAGAGAGAGAGAGAGAGAGAGAGAGAGAGAGATATGGTGTGTTTGTATTTTAGCAATCAGGTAAAAAATAATGTAAGGTCTGTAGGCCATGTAGGCCATAGTGTGTTCGGTAGTGTTTAGCGTAAGCTATGACGTAAATAAATAATAATGGAGTAACCCGTGTCGGGCATCCAGTAGGTTCGTTGCTGTAGATGCCACTATAGCATCTACTTTATTGTATTATAAATAGAGGCACAAGACCTCAGTAATAGAGTGTGAAATATTTGAGTGTGTTAATCACCTGTCAAGTTTGAGTTGAGAAAACTCTTTCTTTGAAAGTCTGTTGAATCGTTTCGATTCTGAATAGCAGATAAAAAAATCTGTTGAGACATTAATTCGTTTCTGAATAGCATATAACATATCCATTCACTACCAACTATCAAAGAATCAATTCACAATTTGCAATAAACACATTCGAATTAGAATCACAATCCACAAAACATCCAACCACCACAAGCCCCACCATAATAATTCAAAGATTCCCTGATAATTAATTCCAAAAATTCACTATGCATCAAATAAATCATACGTTTATTTCAAGAATTAATCTGGGTACAAGCATGATCACGGGTATCGTCCGCACCGGTTTTTTGGCGTCGATTTCCGCATAAAAATCCAGAGTGTGAAATATTTGAGTGTGTTAATCGCCTATCAAGTTTGAGTTGAGAAAACTCTTTCTTTGAAAGTCTGTTGAATCGTTTCGATTCTGAATAGCAGATAAAAAAATCTGTTGAGACGTTAATTGATCCTGAATAGCAGATTACCTATCCATTCAGTACCAGCTACCAACAATCATAGAATCAATTCACAATTTGCAATAAACACGTTCGAATTAGAATCACAATTCAATTCATCCAACCACCGCTAGCCCCACCATTAATAATTCAAAGATCCCATTAGAATTAATTCCAAAAATTGGGTACAAGCATGATCACGGGTATCGTTCGCGCCGGTTTTTTGGCATCGATTTCCGCTTAAAAATACTGGTATCAGAGCTGCGTCAACGATTAAAAGGACTGCATCAACGATTACTACAAGCAGCGTCAGTGATTAATAGGACTGCGTCCACTATCAACGAAGCTACGTCATCAATTATCAGTCCTCAGAAATAAAGGTATAACTTATAACTTTAAACTCGAATCATTTATTAACAAATAAAATGGAAGAATTACCAATGTTTAAAGAAGTTGTTTCAATTATTCATAATAATGAAGATGAATCAGGCTTTATGTCAGATACTATAATAAATAGAAAAGCTATTAGAAGATCAAATTTTACACTATCTGAAAAACATAATTTTAACTACACAATTATTCGAGAACACTTAGAGATTTATTTTCACGTAAAAATATAATTTATTTTGGAAAAATTATTGGAGAAGAACCAGTTCCTATTGAACAAACTAAAGGTGATATTATTATACCAATAATTAACAAACGACAAATAAGCGATCGAATTAAACAAATGAATGAAAAAGATCAAAGTAAAATAGCATATATACATATATCAACCATACAAGTAATATTAAAAAGTACGTTTATAGGATGTAATACACCTATTAAATTAGAATTGGAGTTCTTGATAGATGTCCGCATAGTAACTGCTTGAGGTCTTCTGGTAATGGCGCTAATAGTCCTGAGAAATTTTCAAATTGCAACCCCAACACCAAAGAAAAATTCAATTTGATGTTAACATACAAATGGGATTAAGTCTAAAAGATAAATATTTAAATAAAAGTATTACTATAAGATATGAATTATTAAGAAGAACATTTATGTATAAAGGAAATCATCCTTTTACAGTAACTCATCAAATAAATTATGCTCTCACTAATCAAATCACGTCATCACTTTTAAAAACAGACGATAGAATTTATTATTGATAACTTTTCGAACTGACTTAGTCTTGAAACACCAAATTTGTTTTTAAAAATAAATAATATTGAACAGAGGTAGAAAGGTCCACATCGGATATACACATCAGTATGGATCCACAAATTGAAAAACCAATCTTTCAGTAACAACAGGAGAATCCTCTAATACTCAAAAATAATAAAGAAGAACTAGAAAATTATTAAGTAATGAAAAGGGGGGGAATTGTTCAGATCATTAAGTTTA
The DNA here is from genome assembly GCA_026074375.1 of Tanacetum coccineum. Classification (NCBI taxonomy): domain Eukaryota; kingdom Viridiplantae; phylum Streptophyta; class Magnoliopsida; order Asterales; family Asteraceae; genus Tanacetum; species Tanacetum coccineum. Next base: position 21,422 of record BQNB010087988.1, on the reverse strand, counting down.
AAAATATGAGTCTATACTCAAACAAACTTTCAAAAGAAATTAGGTTTCTTCAAGATTTTATTTCGAGAAACAATGAACAAATAAAACTTTTAAAGGAAGAATAATTAACCGTAATACGTTTTTAGTCGGCAGCTCTATGGTAGAATTTTATACTTAACCTACTTAAAATTTTGATTAAAAATAAAACATTGGAAAAGGTAAAAATGACAGTTTTTTTTAATGTGTCTTTATCAACAAATCTTCGAAAAGAAATAAAAGCCTATGATTTGACCATTGAACAATTTAAAATACATATTCAGGAGACTGAAATGGAACTAAGAAATGAAACGAAAGTTTTCGATAAAATACGTCTTATGAAAAGACTACGTGTACTACGAAATACAAAAAATATTCTTAAAAACAATCTTAAACTTACGTTAAAACAAATTCATTAATGAGTGATACAAGAATACAAGTAAAAAACACAAATAATCAATATTATATATCTTATCTAAAAATACTATATAAAAGAAGAAAATCTATAATAGAAGAAATGAAATATGTTAAAAATTTAAAAGAAAGTGAAATTTATATTGGTTTTATAAAGATATGTATGTATCAATATAGAAATCAATTAAAAGAAAATTTAAAAGAGAATCAAAGAATAATAAAAAAGACAAGATCAAAACTAACTATTTGCTAAAAAATCACTTGAAATATCAATTTAAAAAGAACCAAATTAAGAAAAACCAAGGATTCAATCCCTGTGCAACATTTATTATAGTTACAATCGAAAACAAAAAGATAATTGCATATGTAGATACCGGAGCAACATTATGTTTTGGTAAACGAAAGATATCAAAAAATTGAGAAAAACTAGAAAAACCACAAAAAATAACTATTGCAGACAAATCTGTACATTAACTATGGTATGTAAGCAGAATGGTCTCGGTTAATATTAATAAAGTTGAATTCATAGGAACCCAGACTATTATACATGCATGATCCGGCAATAGACTAAATAATGGAAATAATTTCTTAAAATTGTACCAACCTTTTACACAAACTGACAAGTCTGTTATTCTAAAACATATTAACACTAGAAGATTAGTATCAACATCAATAGTTACTCAAATGGAATATGTACGAATGTTAGCACAAAACATAAAATTTCAAATAAAAATACTATTAGTAATGAAAATGAGCAATTGAAATTAGCCTTAAAAGAAGTATGCAGCGAAAATCCGTTAGATAAAATAAATACTAACAACCAGTTGGTCTCGATAAAATTAAAAGATCCGTTAGCAGAAATTAACATACCTAATAGAATACCTTATAGTATGAAAGATGTTCAAGAATTCAAAGAAGAGTGTCAAGAACTATTAAATAAATGAATAATAAGAGAACAGTTAGTCCTCATCGGCCACAGCATTTTATGTCGAAAATAATAATGAAATTAAAAAGTGGAAATAGAGGACGGAATGGTTATAAATTATAAAAAAATAAACGAAGCGACTATAGGAGAGTCCTATAAGTTACCAAGAAAGGATTATATATTAGAAAAATTAAAAAGAAATACATATTTTAGTACATTTGATGCTAAATCTGGATATTGGCAACTAAGACTTGATGAGTCTACTAAACCATTAACAGCGTTTTCATGTCCCCCACAAAAACATTATGAATGGAATGTACTACCATTTGGCTTAAAACAAGCACCATCAATTTATCAACGTTTCATGGATAATAATTTACAAGGCTTAGAAATATTTGTTTAGCATACATTGATGATATCATTGTTTTTACAAAAGGAGATTAACAAGAACACATAAAAGCAGTATCAAAAGTTTTGCAAAGAATAAAAGAAAAATGATTAGTGTTGTCACAAAAGAAATCTAAATTATTACAAAATGAAGTAGAATATTTAGGATTAAGAATTACAAAAGGAGGAATCATCTCTCTAACAAATAATACGCAGGAAAAATTAAAACTTTTTCCAGATAAGTTAGAAGACAGAAAACAAATCCAAAGATTTCTTGGATGCTTAAATTACATAGCTAAACAAGGATTCTTGAAAAACTGGTATGGAATAGAAAAATTTTACAAAAAAAAAGATTTCTGAAAAAGTACGTTGGGAATGGACGCCAGTCGACACCCAACTAGTACAACATATTAAAAAAACTGTACAATATTTACCAAAACTTTATAATCCAGAAATTAAAGATTTTTTAATAGTCGAAACAGATGCATCAGATGATACTTGGGCAGGATGCCTAAAGGCTATCCAAAATGGAAAAGAATTATTGGGACTAGATATTGATAGAAATCAAATTCCTCAATCTCAACCATCGAAACTAGCTCTTTTGAACAATGAGCAAAATCATGTTTTAAAAATAGAAAAGTACGATGCAAAATTATGCAAATACATTTCAGGAACATTCTCACAAACTAAGAAAAACTATAGTAGTCATGAAAAAGAAACACTTGCGTGTTTAAGAACTCTGAAAAAAGGGAAAATTGATCTATTGGAAACAAGGTTTGAATTACGAACCGATTCAAAGTATGTAACAGGTTTTTGGAAATATAAATTACAAGAGGACTATTGCAGGGGTCGGCTTATCCGTTGGCAACTTCAGTTACACCAATTCCACCCATACATTAACATTACATCAATACCAATAACAACAACTATTGCTGGACACCCTCATCAGATGGAAGCATTAATAAAAACAGTCCACATCTCAAACTACAGCAAAAAAGAAAACAACTTGCCTCTCTTAAGGAACAAATAACCTCTCTCAAAGAACAAGCAGTTTCCATTGAAAAAGAAGAAAAAGAACAATGCAATCTATTGCAAAGTCTAACCCAAAACCATGAAACAGCTTCAGAACCCATAGAAATATCAACCAACACACAAAAACAGCCACAACCAGTAACATCAACCTCAAAAACTCAACAGTCATCCTCACCATCACCCGGAGAAAAAGAGTTTATGAAAAGAGAAGAAGACATTGAAAAAATACTTCAGAATTTAAGTCACTGAAAACAAAAATGGTATGTCATCTTTAACGGACCATTCAGAGGCATCTACAATGACTGGGTAATCGCCAGCACTCACATAATTGGAAAAATTGTCTCGCACAAAAGTTATCTCACAAAAGAAGGAGCAGAAAAAGCCCTTGGAGAATCATACAAGACAATCACAACAAAGGAAGTACAGAAGTCACAACAGTTTGTCTCTCAAAATCAACATTTGCAGAGTCAGACAACAAAATTAAATGCATTAAACAGAATGTAGATGTCCCCACTATAAGCCGGAAAGAGAATAAATGTGTAGAACATCTCGTTGAAAATTCAAAGGCTATGGGATAGTTTTCAGTTATACGATGTACAAACTCGATGATGTTATTCCCTAAGAAAAGAGACACCGGACACAAAGGCAGTATTCATTCCTATAAGAACGCCTCAAAAGATGTCTATGATTCTTTTATTCATGGACTAGTAGATTCATTATATTTCCACGACAGCAATCCAAAAGAATTACATGAATTTCCACCAAAAGTACAAAACGTCATCAAAGTTTACAATGATCTCTTTGCAAAAGGACGAGAATTGTATTCGAAGATGCATTCCAGCTTCCCAATATTCAGCAGAGAAAGAAAGCTCGTAGTACCATCAATCACAATAGCACAGCTAGGAGTAAGCAACCAAGATTACCCAACATTTAATTCATTTTTCGAAGGACGCAACTAGAACCTTACATCACCAACAACTTGATGAATAGCATTATCTCTTTTTAGAGTATATACAGGATCATCAAAGATAGGATCAGGACCAGGACGAACAGAAAAAGTCAGAATTAATTACTATTCGAAGAATTTGCTAATCTATTCACATTTCTAAGAAAAAATCAATGAAGTTCAAATAAAGGCATTAGCATATTTTGAAGACCAGTTTGAAATTCTCTCAGGACTATTAGCACCATTACCAGAAGACCTCAAGCAGTTGCTATCGACGTACTATCTATCAAGAACTTTCATGGACCCATTGTCAATACTGTTATGAAGGAGTAACTAACCTATGTCGGAAGGCTAAACAGGAATAAAAGACAAAGGACGATGAAGACAAAAAGAAGAAAGTTCAAGAAACCAGAATTATTGATGATACGTGTTCTCAATCAGTAGCGTTAATTTTTTTAGCGTGGTAGTGTTTAGCGTAAGCAATGACGTAAATAAATAATAATGGAGTAACCCGTGTCGGGCATCTAGTAGGTTCGTTGCTGTAGATGTCACTATAGCATCTACTTTATTGTATTATAAATAGAGGCACAATACCTCAGTAATGGAGTGTGAAATATTTGAGTGTGTTAATCACCTGTTAAGTTTGAGTTGAGAAAACTCTTTCTTTGAAAGTCTGTTGAATCGTTTCGATTCTGAATAGCAGATAAAAAAAAATCTTGAGACATTTATTCGTTTCTGAATAGCAGATTACCTATCCATTCAGTACCAGCTACAGTTTAAAAACACTTGTGTCTATAGTAAAACAAGCATGTAATTTCACCCCGTAGAGTTGGCAAACAATTTGATAGTAAAAAGGGGGTTAGGAACTCACCTCGAGTGAAAGGTATTCTTACAAACGTAAATATTATTAAAAATATATTTCCCACATAGAAATAATGACGTCACGAGGAATCCGAAGGCAACCTAATTAAATATGGTCATTTAAGTACTAAGCTCATAGTAATATGACGGATTTTCTATTTAGCTAATAATACTATCACTTCGGGCTATATATTAGTGGTCATGTAGTTGACGTTGAGGAGCTAGGACACTTTAAATTCGTAAATCCATACAACTCGAGTTACACCCACCCGAAGAGGCTCATTATGAAACTCCCTAGTATTCTATAGCACTTTGATTAAACTAAACCACATATAATTCTATTTGGCTAAATCACCATATAATCGTTTTAGTGAGTGATCGCGTTTATAGAATATTGAAACGTTTATAAATGACTACTTTAGTAGAAATGACAGTAAACTTTCGCGTTTTAAGCCCGATTTTGACGTTTCTTATGCCACGCTTTCGTATTAAGACGAGTTATCAAAATTTGGACCTACTGGTGAACAGTAACTTTTACTGTTCACACCAGTTTATAAATTTATTTTTATAGTTTTAGTTATCGTAAACTCGCAAACGTCGTATTTATTTCGTTATAGATCCGTTTTTAGTGATTCTTTCGAGCACGTCTTCATTTTTAAAAGTTTTATCATATTAATGATGTTTTCATAAATAAATGTCCCTGATGAACAGTAACATTTTATAAAATTTATTTTATAAAACCCGGTATTAACGTAAAACGTATATTTGTAGTATCTTTTTTGTTATAAAGCGGTTTTCAAGTTCTTTACATGACAACGGGATCTCTAGGGGGACTTGTAGTTATCTTATTAAATCCATAAATTAGAGGTTTGGAAATTCTTGGATCAAACAAAATCATGCCCTAATATGGGTTTTTTTCTCAAAATGTGTTTTAAAAGTTGTTTTTTATAACTTTTTAGCTTAATCCACTTTGTTACAAGTCCTTTACCAACCCTTTTTTAACAACACATTATTTACTACTTAGGGTTCCTAGTCCCATGATTAGTCACAAATAAATTTCCTAAGAATCACAAGAGATCATAAGATTGCATATCATTTGTTCTTTAACTTTATATAAGTATACTTTTTAGTAAGTTGTTTATATATTCTTTTTATATATAAACCAATACTTTGTACCATCACCTTACACTCCATTTTAACATGATGTTAAGGATCACATTATATTCATATGACAAGTGTACCAATCCATAAACAAGTGGTAAAAATCCATTTTTATATTGGAAAATAAGTTCATAGATGGTGATATTAAACTATTAGCCATTATATATCATAAAATCATGAATGTAAGGAGATTAAGGTTCTTAGGTTAACCTTAATATGACAGTGTGATGATGTACAATATGATCTAAACCTTGTTTAGATCACAACACTCTTGGCTTACAAAAACTTGAATACCCTAATTTTTAGTGAAAACCAAATCTCTGAATCTTTCTTGATTATCACTTGTTAATCACCTTACAAAACCTTCAAACCTTATTTGGGTTATCTTAGATATGACTGTTTAACAAATTAATAAATTATTACATATAAAAAATTTCAGTGGGATGGTTTGATGATAATCTTTTGTGGCAGACATTGTGGGTATGTAGAGAGGGATTGAGAGAGTTTTGTTGGTTTTTTCACCTAAGAAATGAGAGTGTATGTGTTACTTCCACTAGTTGCTCAGTATATATACTTATGTGGAGCTCAGATGCACTGACGGACTTGGTTTATTAAGAACTCCATGAGGATTTCTAGGGAAAGTTGGTCAAGAGTACATGAAAGTTTGAGGGAAAACAATTCTAATGTTCACTAAACTAGAGAAACATCCCCATGAAATTAAGAAATGGATTGAACTATTTCTTTTTACTTGTTTTTTCTATATAAGATCATCTCTATTTGGATCATTTGTGATGTTATTTTTCAAATTTTGAGGTAGTTGGGTTATTATTGTGGGGATATTTGTTGAAGCATTAGAAAGTTTTGGTGTATTCCGGGGTATTAGACTAAAATGTATTTTTATCGGCGAAACGTAATCCAAATCTTACGTAAACCAATAAAATAAAAATGAACAAAGTTTAGGACATGTAGTATCTTATAAAATTCATATAAATAGAGCGTGTAAATTCTTGATTCAATCAGCCCCTAAATGGGTTTCTCAAAAATGTGTTTAAAAGTTGTTTTTATAACTTTTTAGCTTAACCACTTTGTTACAAGTACATTACAACCCTTATTAACATTGTTCTTAACATACTGTGGGTTCTTAGTCCATGATTAAGTCCATTAAAATTTTTCAAGAATCACCAAAAAAAAAAGATCATAGCTTAGGCATACTTCATTTGTTCATAAACTTTCATATAAGTATACTTTTTAGGTAAGTTGTTTATATATACTTTTTATATATAAACCATACTTGTACATCACTTACACATCCATTATAACATGATGTTAAGATCCTTATATCATATGACAAAGTGTACCAAATCATAAAACAAGTGTAAATCCATTTATACAAGAAAATAAGGTTCCTAGATGGTGAATAAACATACATAGCCCCTTTTTATACACACATAAAATATGAATGTAAAGAGTTTAAGGTTCTTAGGAAACCTTAATATGAAATGTGAGTGATGTACAATATTGATCTAAATCCTTGGTTTAGATCACATAACTCTTGCATTACAAACACTTGAAAACCCTAATTTCTAGTGAAACCAAATCTTGATTCTTTCTTGTTTTCACTTGTTTAACCTTAAACAAACCTTCAAACTTTCTTGGGTTATCTTAGATATGATGTATAAACACTTAGAAATTTACAAATAAAATTTGTATGGATGGTTTATGATAATCTTTTTGAGCCGTGGGTATGTAGAGAGGGATTGAGAGAGTTTTGTTGGTTTTTTCACCTAAGAAATGAGAGTGTATGTGTTTACTTTCCACTAGTTGATGTTTATGATACTTCTTGTAGCATAGATGCAATGAGGGTCTAGGTTCATAAAAGACACCATGAGGATTTTTAGGGAAAGTTGGTCAAGAGTACATGAAAGTCTTGAGAAAAATATCTAAATGTTCCTAAAACTAGAGAACATCCCATGAAATTAAGGAAATGGATTGAACTAGATATTTTTCTTGTATTTTTCTATACATATCAGGCCATATGGACTCATTTGTGATGTTATTTTTCAAATTTTGGGTATTGGGTATAATTGTGGGTATTTGTTGAAGCATAGAAAAGTTTTGGTGATTCCGGGTATGCCTAAATGTATTTTATCGCGAAAAAGTACCAAGTTACGAATCAATAAAAATTAAAATGAACAACAGTTAGGACATGTAGTATCTTATAAATCATAAATAGAGGCTCGTAATTCTTGGATTTCAAACCAGCCCACTAAATGGTTTTTCTCAAAATGTGTTTTAAAGTTGTTTTTATAACCTTTTTAGCTTAACCAACCTTGTTATAAGTCCCATTACAAACCCTTATTAACACATGTCTTACATACTTAGGGTTCCTAGTCCATGATTAGTCCATAAATTATCCAAGAATCACAAGATCCATAAGCTTGCATACTCATTTGTTCATAAACTTTCATATAAGTATACTTTTTAGGTAAGTTGTTTATATATACCTTGTAATTATAAACACAAACTTGTAACATCACTTAACACATCCATTATACATGATTGTAAAGATCTTTTGATCATATGACAAAATAGTGTACCAAATCATAAACATGTCGCTAAAAATCACATTTTCTACTAAGTAAATAAGTTCCTAGATGGTGATTAACTACATAGCCATTATATACACATAAAATCATGAATGTAAAGAGATTAAGGTTCTTAGGTAACCTTAATACGAAGTGTGGTGATGAACAATATGATCTAAACCCTTGTTTAGATCACAAACTCTTGCTTACAACACTTGAAAACCCTAATTTCAAGTGAAACCCAAATCTTGAATCTTTCTTGGTTTATCCACTTGTAAACACTTAAACCAAACCTTTCAACTTCTTGGGTTTATCTTAGATATGATGTATAAACACTTAGAAATTTTACAAATAAAATTTGTATGGATGGTTTATGATAATCTTTTTGAGCCGTGGGTATGTAGAGAGGGATTGAGAGAGTTTTGTTGGTTTTTTCACCTAAGAAATGAGAGTGTATGTGTTACTTCCACTAGTTGCTAGTTTATATACTTCTTGTAGCTAGATGCAATGAGGACTAGGTTCATAAAAGACACCATGAGGATTTTTAGGGAAAGTTGGTCAAGAGTACATGAAAGTATTGAGAAAAATATCTAAATGTTCCTAAAACTAGAGAACATCCCATGAAATTAAGGAAATGGATTGAACTAGATATTTTTCTTGTATTTTTCTATACATATCAGGCCATATGGACTCATTTGTGATTGTTTTTTTTACAAATTTTGGGTATTTGTGTATAATTGTGGGTAATTTGTTGAAGCATGAAAAGTTTTGGTGATTTCCGGGTATGCATAATTGTATATGTATCGCCGTAACGTAACCAATTTACGTAACAATAAAAATAAAAATAACTACAAAGTTAGGACTTGTAGTATCTTATAAAATCATAACTTTAGAGTGTAAATTCTTGGATTCAAACAGCCCCTAAATGGGTTTTTCTCAAAATGTGTTTAAAAGTTGTTTTTATAACTTTTTAGCTTAACCACTTTGTTACAAGTCCATTACAACCCTTATTAACACATGTCTTACATACTTAGGGTTCCTAGTCCATGATTTGTCCATATATTGTCCAAGAATCACAAGATCCATAAGCTTGCATACTCATTTGTTCATAAACTTTTCATATAAGTATACTTTTTAGGTAAGTTGTTTATATATACTTTTTATATATAAACCATACTTGTACATCACTTACACATCCATTATAACATGATGTTAAGATCCTTATATCATATGACAAAGTGTACCAAATCATAAACAAGTGTAAAAATCCATTTTTACAAGTAAATAAGTTCCTAGATGGTGATTACGACATAGCATTATATTAACACATAAATCATGAATGTAAAAGAGAATTAAGGTTCTCTAGGTAACCTTAATTTGATGTGTGGTGCATGAACAATATGATCTAAACCCTTGTTTAGATCACCAAAACTCTTGCTTAAACCACTTAAATCCATATTTTCAAGTGAAAACCCAATCTTGAATCTTTCTTGATTATCACTTGTAAACCTTAAACCAAACCTTCAAACTTTCTTGGGTTATCTTAGATATGATGTATAAACACTTAGAAATTTTACAAATAAAATTTGTATGGATGGTTTATGATAATCTTTTTGAGCCGTGGGTATGTAGAGAGGGATTGAGAGTTTTGTTGGTTTTTTCACCTAAGAAATGAGAGTGTATGTGTTACTTCCACTAGTTGCTAGTTTATATACTTCTTGTAGCTAGATGCAATGAGGACTAGGTTCATAAAAGACACCATGAGGATTTTTAGGGAAAGTTGGTCAAGAGTACATGAAAGTCTTGAGAAAAATATCTAAATGTTCCTAAAACTAGAGAACATCCCATGAAATTAAGGAAATGGATTGAACTAGATATTTTTATTGTATCTTTTCATTTACATATCAAGGCAATAAGGACTCATTTGTGATGTATATTTTTCAAATTTGGGTATTGGGTATAATTGTGGGTATTTGTTGAAGCATAGAAAAGTTTTGGTGATTCCGGGTATGCCTAAATGTATTTTATCGCGAAACGTAACCAATTTATGTAACCAATAAAAATAAAAAAGAACAAAGTTAGGACATGTAGTATCTTATAAAATCATAAAATAGAGGTGTAAATTCTTGGATTCAAACAGCCCCTAAATGGGTTTTTCTCAAAATGTGTTTAAAAGTTGTTTTTTATAACACTTTTTAGCTTAACACTTTTGTTACAAAGTCCATCTACACACCCTTATTTAACTCATGTCTTAACATTACTTTGGGTTCCTAGTCCATTATTAGTCCATAAATTATCCAAGAATCACAAGATCCATAAGCTTGCATACTCATTTGTTCATAAACTTTCATATAAGTATACTTTTTAGGTAAGTTGTTTATATATACTTTTTATATATAAACCATACTTGTACATCACTTACGTTCCATGTTAACATGATGTTATGATCATTATTTCATATGACAAGAGTACAAATCATTATACAAGTGTAAAAATACCATTGTACAAGTAAATAAGTTCCTAGTTGGTGATTAACTAACAGAGCACATTATATACACATAAAATCATGAATGTAAAGAGATTAAGGTTCTTAGGTAACCTTAATATGAAGTGTGGTGATGAACAATATGATCTAAACCCTTGTTTAGATCACAAACTCTTGCTTACAACACTTGAAAACCCTAATTTCAAGTGGAAAACCCAAAATTCTTGATTCTTCTTGATTATCAACTTGTAAACCTTATAACCCAAACCCTTCAATCTTCTTTGGGTTATCTTAGATATGATGTATGAACACTTATAAATATTACAAATAAAATTTGTATGGATGGTTTATGATAATCTTTAGTGAGGCCGTGGTTGTAGTGAGGGATGAGAGAGGTTTTGTTGGTTTTTACCTAAGAAAGAGAGTGTATGTATTATTCCTATGTGCCCTGGGTTTATATTATTCTTGTAGCTAGATTCATTTGAGGCTAGGTTCATAAATGACACCATGAGGATTTTTAGGGAAAGTTGGTCAGGAGTACATGAAGTCTTGAGCAAAAATATCTTAAATGTTCCTAAACTAGAGAACATTCCCATTGAAAATTATGGAATGGAATTGAACTAGATATTTTTCTTGTATTTTTCTATACATATCAGGCCATATGGACTCATTTGTGATGTTATTTTTCAAATTTTGGGTATTGGGTATTATTGTGGGTATTTGTTGAAGCATAGAAAAGTTTTGGTGATTCCGGGTATGCCTAAATGTATTTTATCGTCGGAAGTAACACTAATTTTAGGTAAACCATTAAAAATAAAAAAAGAAACTATGTTAGGACTTGTTGTATTTTATAAAATCATTAATAGGAGGTGTAATATTCTTGGATCAAACCGCCCCTAATTGGGTTTTTCTCAAAATGTGTTTAAAAGTTGTTTTATAAATTTTTAGCATAACCACTTTGTTACAAGTCCCATATACAACACCTTATACATTAAGTTAAATGACAATATTTTTTGTAGAGTAAGCATAATGAGTATTCTAAAAAAGTACATTAAGCATAGATAGCTTTTACCCTAATAATAATTAGGTATTCATATATATATACTTGTTTTATAAACTTTTTCAACTTAATAAAATACCACAAGTTTTCCACAACCCTTTTTATCATATGTCATACATATTATTATGTTCATTAGTCCATGATATATTCAACCACATAACACATGAATAAGTGTACAAAATTATAATCACAAGCAAAAATATGTTTTACATGTTTAAAAGCATCCTAATGGTGATTTCACTACATAGAACTTATATACACATAAAATGATAAATGTCAAGACATAAAGGGTTTTCGATAACCTTAATATGATGTGTGGTGATGAACAACAAGATCTACATACTTGTTTAGCAATAAAACCCTAGCTTGCAACTCTTGAAAACCCTAATTTAAGCCAAAACCCTAATCTTGCTTTTCTTGCTTAGATACTTGTAAACCTTTAGCCAACCCTTCAAACCTTCTTGGGTTATCTTAGATATGATGTATAAACACTTAGAAATATTAAAAATAAAATTTGTATGGATGGTTTATGATAATCTTTTTGAGCCGTGGGTATGTAGAGAGGGATTGAGAGAGTTTTGTTGGTTTTTTCACCTAAGAAATGAGAGTGTATGTGTTACTTCCACTAGTTGCTAGTTTATATACTTCTTGTAGCTAGATGCAATGAGGACTAGGTTCATAAAAGACACCATGAGGATTTTTAGGGAAAGTTGGTCAAGAGTACATGAAAGTCTTGAGAAAAATATCTAAATGTTCCTAAAACTAGAGAACATCCCATGAAATTAAGGAAATGGATTGAACTAGATATTTTTCTTGTATTTTTCTATACATATCAGGCCATATGGACTCATTTGTGATGTTATTTTTCAAATTTTGGGTATTGGGTATAATTGTGGGTATTTGTTGAAGCATAGAAAAGTTTTGGTGATTCCGGGTATGCCTAAATGTATTTTATCGCGAAACGTAACCAATTTACGTAACCAATAAAAATAAAAAAGAACAAAGTTAGGACATGTAGTATCTTATAAAATCATAAAATAGAGGTGTAAATTCTTGGATTCAAACAGCCCCTAAATGGGTTTTTCTCAAAATGTGTTTAAAAGTTGTTTTTATAACTTTTTAGCTTAACCACTTTGTTACAAGTCCATTACAACCCTTATTAACACATGTCTTACATACTTAGGGTTCCTAGTCCATGATTAGTCCATAAATTATCCAAGAATCACAAGATCCATAAGCTTGCATACTCATTTGTTCATAAACTTTCATATAAGTATACTTTTTAGGTAAGTTGTTTATATATACTTTTTATATATAAACCATACTTGTACATCACTTACACATCCATTATAACATGATGTTAAGATCCTTATATCATATGACAAAGTGTACCAAATCATAAACAAGTGTAAAAATCCATTTTTACAAGTAAATAAGTTCCTAGATGGTGATTAACTACATAGCCATTATATACACATAAAATCATGAATGTAAAGAGATTAAGGTTCTTAGGTAACCTTAATATGAAGTGTGGTGATGAACAATATGATCTAAACCCTTGTTTAGATCACAAACTCTTGCTTACAACACTTGAAAACCCTAATTTCAAGTGAAACCCAAATCTTGAATCTTTCTTGATTATCACTTGTAAACCTTAAACCAAACCTTCAAACCTTCTTGGGTTATCTTAGATATGATGTATAAACACTTAGAAATATTACAAATAAAATTTGTATGGATGGTTTATGATAATCTTTTTGAGCCGTGGGTATGTAGAGAGGGATTGAGAGAGTTTTGTTGGTTTTTTCACCTAAGAAATGAGAGTGTATGTGTTACTTCCACTAGTTGCTAGTTTATATACTTCTTGTAGCTAGATGCAATGAGGACTAGGTTCATAAAAGACACCATGAGGATTTTTAGGGAAAGTTGGTCAAGAGTACATGAAAGTCTTGAGAAAAATATCTAAATGTTCCTAAAACTAGAGAACATCCCATGAAATTAAGGAAATGGATTGAACTAGATATTTTTCTTGTATTTTTCTATACATATCAGGCCATATGGACTCATTTGTGATGTTATTTTTCAAATTTTGGGTATTGGGTATAATTGTGGGTATTTGTTGAAGCATAGAAAAGTTTTGGTGATTCCGGGTATGCCTAAATGTATTTTATCGCGAAACGTAACCAATTTACGTAACCAATAAAAATAAAAAAGAACAAAGTTAGGACATGTAGTATCTTATAAAATCATAAAATAGAGGTGTAAATTCTTGGATTCAAACAGCCCCTAAATGGGTTTTTCTCAAAATGTGTTTAAAAGTTGTTTTTATAACTTTTTAGCTTAACCACTTTGTTACAAGTCCATTACAACCCTTATTAACACATGTCTTACATACTTAGGGTTCCTAGTCCATGAAGTAGTCCAATAAAATATTCAAGTAATCACAAGATCCAAAGCATGCATACTCATTTGTTCATTAAACTTTCATATAAGTAATATACTTTTTAGGTAAGAATTGTTTTTATATAGCTGTACTGTTTTATATATAAACCACTTGTACATCACTACAACATCCCATATAACATGATGGTTAAATCATTATAATCAATATGACAAAGTGTACCAAATCTAAACAAGTGAAAAAAACCATTTTCAAGTAAATAAGTTCCTAGATGGTGAATAACAACATAGCCAAAAAAACACATAAAAGCAGAATGTAAAGAGATTAAAGGTTCTAGGTAGCCATAATAGGAATTGTGGTGATGAAAATAATGATTAAAAACCCTTGTTTAGATCACAAAACTCTTGCTTACAACACAGTTAAAACCGCAAATTTCAAGTGAAACCAATCTTTGAATCTTTCTTGATTATACACTTGTAAACCTTAAACCAAACCTTCAAACCTTCTTGCTTATGGTGTATCTTAGATATAATGTAAAAACAATTATAAATATTACAAATTAAAATTTTATGTGATGGTTTATGATAATTCTTTATTAAGCGTGGGTATGTAGAGAGGGATAGAAGAGTTTTGTTGTTTTTTCACCTAAGAAAATGAGAGTGTAATGTGTTTACACTTCCACTAGTTGCTAGTGTTGATATACTTCTTGAAGCTAGATGCAAGTGAGGACTAGTTTCATAAAGACACCATGAGATGATTTAGGGAAAGTAGTACGAGAGTGACATGAAAGTCATGAGAAAAATATCTAAATGTTCCTAAAACAAGAGAACATACCCAATGAAATTAAGGACATTGATTTTAACTAAGATTTTTTCCTGAATTTTTCTATAACCATATCATGCATATGGACTCATTTGGTGATGTTATTTTCCAAATTTTGGGTAATATGGGTAATAATTGTGGGTAATTTGTTTAAGCCTAGTAAAATTTTGGTGACTTTCCGGTATTGCCTAAAGTGTATTTTAATCGCGAAACGTAACAATTTACGTAACCAATAAAAATAAAAAATGAACAAAGGAAGACATTTAAATTACTTATAACATCATAAAATATATGTGTAAATATCTTGGATTCAAACAGCCCCTAAATGGGTTTTTTCTCAAAAATGTGTTTTTAACAGTCGTTTTTATAACTTTTTAGCTTAACCACTTTGTTACAAGTCCATTACAACCCTTATTAACATATGTCTTACATACTTAGGGTTCCTAGTCCATGATTAGTCCATAAATTATCCAAGAATCACAAGATCCATAAGCTTGCATACTCATTTGTTCATAAACTTTCAAAAAGTATACATTAGGAAGTTGTTATTATATATACATTTTATATATAAACCATACTTGTACATCACTTACACATCCATTATAACATGATGTTAAGATCCTTATATCATATGACAAAGTGTACCAAATCATAAACAAGTGTAAAAATCTATTTTTACAAGTAAATAAGTTCATAGATGGTGATTAACTACATAGCCATTATATACACATAAAATCATAAATGTAAAGAGATTAAGGTTCTTAGGTAACCTTAATATGAAGTGTGGTGATGAACAATATGATCTAAACCCTTGTTAATCACTAAAATCTTGCAGGACAAACACTTGAAAACCCTTAATTTCAAAAGTGAAACCCAAACTCTAGAATCTTTCTAGAGATTATCACTTTGTAAACCTTAAAACCAAACCTTCAAACCTTCTTGGGTTATCTTAGATATGATGTATAAACACTTAGAAATATTAAAAATAAAATTTGTATGGATGGTTTATGATAAATCATTTTGAGTCCGAGGGAATGTAGAGAGGTGAAAGAGAGAGATTATGTTGTTATTTCCACACTAGAAATTGAAGTGTATGTTACATCCACTAGTTTCAAGTTTATATACTTCTAGAAGTCTAGAGCAATAGGACTAGTTCATGAAAGACACCATGAGGATTTTAGGGAAATTTGGTCAAGAGTACAGAAAGTTTGTAGAAAAATAATCTAAATTTATCCTAAAACTAGAGAACATCCCATGAAATTAAGGAAATGGATTGAACTAGATATTTTTCTTGTAGTTTCTAACATTATCAAGGCCTTATGGACTCATGTGATTATGTAATTTTTCAAATTTTGGTAGATGGTGTATAAATGTGGTATTTGTTAGAAGCATTGAAAAGTTTTGGTGATTCCGGGTATGCCTAAATGTATTTTATCGCGAAACGTAACCAATTTACGTAACCAATAAAAATAAAAAAGAACAAAGTTAGGACATGTAGTATCTTATAAAATCATAAAATAGAGGTGTAAATTCTTGGATTCAAACAGCCCCTAAATGGGTTTTTCTCAAATGGTGTTTTAAGAAGTTGTTTTTATAACTTTTTTAGCTTAACCACTTTGTTTACAAAGTCCATTACAACCCTTTTAACACATGTCTAACATACTTAGGGTTTCCTATTCCATGATTAGTCCATAATTAACCAAGAATCACAAGATTCCAGTAAGCTTGCATACTCATTGTTCATAAACTTTCTATATAAGTATACACTTTTTAAAGGTAAGTTTGTTTATATATACTTTATAATATAAACATACTTGATCATCACTTACACAACCATTAAAACATTATGTAAGATCATAAATCATATGACAAAGTTGGTACGCAAATCATAAACAAGTTAAAAAATCCAATTTTTACAAGAAGTAAATAAGTTCCAAGATGTGATTAACTACATAGCATTAAATACACAAAAATCATGAATGTAAAGAGATTAAGGTTCTTAGGTAACCTTAATATGAAGTGTGGTGATGAACAATATGATCTAAACCCTTGTTTAGATCACAAACTCTTGCTTACAACACTTGAAAACCCTAATTTCAAGTGAAACCCAAATCTTGAATCTTTCTTGATTATCACTTGTAAACCTTAAACCAAACCTTCAAACCTTCTTGGGTTATCTTAGATATGATGTATAAACACTTAGAAATATTAAAAATAAAATTTGTATGGATGGTTTATGATAATCTTTTTTGAGCCGTGGGTATGTAGAGAGGGATTGAGAGAGTTTTGTTGGTTTTTTCACCTAAGAAATGAGAGTGTATGTGTTACTTCCACTAGTTGCTAGTTTATATACTTCTTGTAGCTAGATGCAATGAGGACTAGGTTCATAAAAGACACCATGAGGATTTTTAGGGAAAGTTGGTCAAGAGTACATGAAAGATCATGAGAAAAATATCTAAATGTTCCTAAAACTAGAGAACATCCCATGAAATTAAGGAAATGGATTGAACTAGATATTTTTCTTGTATTTTTCTATACATATCAGGCCATATGGACTCATTTGTGATGTTATTTTTTTTTTCAAATTTTGGTATTGGGGTATAATTGTGGGTTTTTGTTGAAGGCATAGAAAAGATTTGGTGATTCCGGGTATGGCTAAATGTATTTATCGCGAAACTTAACCAAATTATGTAACCAATAATAATAAAAAAGAACAAAGTTAGGACCATGTAGTATCTTATAAAATCCATAAAAAATAGAGGTTAAATTCTTGTTCAAACAGCCCCTGAAATAGGTTTTTTCTCAAAATGTGTTTAAAAGTTGTTTTTATAACTTTTTAGCTTAACCACTTTGTTACAAGTCCATTACAACCCTTATTATCACATGTCTTACATACTTAGGGTTCCTAGTCCATGATTAGTCCATAAATTAGTCCAAAAACACAACAAGATCCATAAGCTTGCAAACCTCCATCTTGTTCATAAACCATTCATAAGTAAAACATGTTTTTTATTAGGTAAGCTGTTTATATATACTCTTTTATATAAAAAACCATACTTGTACATCACTTACACATCCATTATAACATGATGTTAAGATCCTTATATCATATGACAAAGTGTACCAAATCATAAACAAGTGTAAAAATCCATTTTTACAAGTAAATAAGTTCCTAGATGGTGATTAACTACATAGCCATTATATACACATAAAATCATGAATGTAAAAAGATTAAGGTTCTTAGGTAACCTTAATATGAAGTGTGGTGATGAACAATATGATCTAAACCCTTGTTTTAGATCAACTATATAGTTAATCGTACCATCGTTCGGGCTATCATAATTAAGAGGTCATGTAGTGACGTATGAGGAGCTAGGACACTTTAAATCGTAAATCCAACAACTCGTCGATACGCCACCCCGAAGAGGCCTCATTATGGAACTCCCTAGTAATATAGCACTTTGATTAACTAAAACCATATATAATTCTATATAGCTACATCACCATCTAATCGTTTTAGTGAAATCGTGTTTATAAAGTGAAAACGTTTATAAATTACTCTTTAGTAAAAATGACGTAACTTTCGCGTTTTAAGCCCGATTTTGATGTTTCTTATGCCCACACTTTCGTATTAAGACGAGTTATCAAAATTTGACATTTTCAAAATTTGGACCTACTGGTGAACAGTAACTTTTACTGTTCACGCCAGTTTATAAATTTATTTTTATAGTTTTTGTTATCGTAAACGTCGTATTTTATTCGTTATAGCTCCGTTTTTAGAGATTTTTCCGAGCACGTCTTCATTTTTAAAAGTTCTATCATATTAATGATATTTTCATAAATAAATGTCCCTGATGAACAGTAACTTTTTATAAAATTTATTTTATAAAACCCGGTATTAACGTAAAACGTATATTTGTCGTATCTTTTTCGTTATAAAGCGGTTTTTCAAGTTCTTTACATGCCCACGATCCTTGGGACATGTAGTATCTTATAAAATCATAAAATAGAGGTGTAAATTTTCGAATTCAAACAGCCCCTAAATGGGTTTTTCTCAAAATGTGTTTAAAAGTCGTTTTTATAACTTTTTAGCTTAACCACTTTGTTACAAGTCCATTACAACCCTTATTAACACATGTCTTACATACTTAGGGTTCCTAGTCCATGATTAGTCCATAAATTATCCAAGAATCACAAGATCCATAAGCTTGCATACTCATTTGTTCATAAACTTTCATATAAGTATACTTTTTAGGTAAGTTGTTTATATATACTTTTTATATATAAACCATACTTGTACATCACTTACACATCCATTATAACATGATGTTAAGATCCTTATATCATATGACAAAGTGTACCAAATCATAAACAAGTGTAAAAATCCATTTTTACAAGTAAATAAGTTCATAGATGGTGATTAACTACATAGCCATTATATACACATAAAATCATGAATGTAAAGAGATTAAGGTTCTTAGGTAACCTTAATACGAAGTGTGGTGATGAACAATATGATCTAAACCCTTGTTTAGATCACAAACTCTTGCTTACAACACTTGAAAACCCTAATTTCAAGTGAAACCCAAATCTTGAATCTTTCTTGATTATCACTTGTAAACCTTAAACCAAACCTTCAAACTTTCTTGGGTTATCTTAGATATGATGTATAAACACTTAGAAATTTTACAAATAAAATTTGTATGGATGGTTTATGATAATCTTTTTGAGCCGTGGGTATGTAGAGAGGGATTGAGAGAGTTTTGTTGGTTTTTTTTCACCTAAGAAATGAGAGTGTATGTGTTACTTCTACTAGTTGCTAGTTTATATACTTCTTGTAGCTAGATGCAATGAGGACTAGGTTCATAAAAGACACCATGAGGATTTCTAGGGAAAGTTGGTCAAGAGTACATGAAAGTCTTGAGAAAAATATCTAAATGTTCCTAAAACTAGAGAACATCCCATGAAATCAAGGAAATGGATTGAACTAGATATTTTTCTTGTATTTTTCTATACATATCCGGCCATATGGACTCATTTGTGATGTTATTTTTCAAATTTTGGGTATTGGGTATAATTGTGGGTATTTGTTGAAGCGTAGAAAAGTTTTGGTGCTTCCGGGTATGCCTAAATGTATTTAATTGCGAAACGTAAACGTTTTACGCAACCAATAAAAATAAAATATAAAAAGTTGATTATTACTTTCGTAAAAATAATATATTGCTTGCTTGACGAAAACTTTAATTCGTTTGGTGTCCGTTTACGTTAATTGTTGATTTTTAGTTTACGCGATTTTACTATATAATAAGAATTAAAAGTAAACGCGTACGAGAAAAAAAATAATTAGTGAAATATATGACGTCGTAAATGACCTGAAAATACGGAATGTTACAGTCTCCTCCGGTTAGAAGAGCCTTGTCCTCAAGGCTCAAGTTGCGGCACTTGAGGAAAGTACGGGTTCGGAGAAAAGATGCGGATATTTCATCCGGAATTGGTCTTCATGTTCCCAGGTATACTCAGCTCCTTGCCGAGAGTTCCAACGAACTTTGACTAATGGAATTCTTCTTCGCTTTAGCTTTTTCACATCTCGTTCCACGATCTCAATAGGTTCTTCAACAAAACGTAGATTTTCATCAATCTCGATCTCATCCAAAGGCACCTGAACATCTGGCTCAGCCAAGCATTTCTTGAGGTTCGACACATGAAACGTGTCGTGGACACAGCTTAGCTCCTGGGGTAACTTCAGCCGATAAGCCACCGGTCCAACATGCTCCATGATTTCAAATGGTCCGACATATCATGGTGCTAGCTTTCCTTTCTTACCAAATCGTACCACTCCCTTCCATGGAGATACCTTAAGTAACACTCGGTCTCCAACTTGGAATTCAAGAGGTTTACGCCTCTTATCAGCATAGCTTTTCTGGCGACTCCTAGCCGTCTTCAATCTTTCCTTAATTTGAACAATCTTTTCAGTCGTTTCTTGCATAATTTCTGGTCCAATAAGCTGACTTTCTCCAACTTCAGTCCATATCACGGGGGATCTACATTTCCGCCCGTACAGAGCCTTGAATGGCGCGCACTTAATGCTCACGTGGTAACTGTTATTATAAGAAAACTTAACCAATGGAAGATGAGCATCCCAACTACCACCAAAATCCATAACACAAGCTCGAAGCATATCTTCCAACGTCTGAATAGTACGCTTATTCTGACCATCGGTCTCAGGGTGGTAAGCCGTACTCATGTGTAGTTTTGTACCCAACGCTTCCTGAAGAGCTTGCCATAAGTGTGACGTGAATCGACCATCACGGTCTGAAATGATTGACAC
>BQNB010087987.1:0-27776 GCA_026074375.1 Tanacetum coccineum | reverse complement strand
TCAAATTAGAATTCCACTTTGATTTAACCTTTTGGAAGAAATTTTTATCGGATTAATCGTCACCCTTAAAAATGTCGAAATTTTAAGATAAATAATCGAATTAGACCCTTTGAAAGAGAAAAATATTTTGCCTTAAATTTTGGACCCTTATCCAAGTAATCTTATTTGACTACATGGAGAGAGTCTCATGTTAGTCACAGTGACCGAGTCGTTTCGTAAAGAAATGCCAATGGTATCGTTCGGAATGAGCGTGTCTAGATAAGAACGAGATTTAGGTCATTGCAAAATAGATCGGTAGTTTGTTGTGGAGATTGGTTGTCGAGAATCGATTTTAGACGGTGTGTTAGTAAGCGAGTATGGATTTGAGTCACCTAAGGTGTGGAGCAGATGCTTATTATAGCGAGACTTTGTATGAAGTCGGATTGAATATCCGCACGCCGTGTAACGGCTAATTTTTTGAGAACTAGTATTGGCATAGAATATCACTGCGAATGGATATACATATATATATATATATATACATATACCCGGTAGTTTATGTGACAAATGAATGAAATTGGTTAAAGGGTGAGGTACCGAGAAACTTGATACCGACATTGAGAAAAGATCTCCTTGAGGTCATAAGACCGCCAAAGTGGATGAAAGCAGGATTTTGATAATTCTGATATTGGATGTGTAAAGTGAAGAAGACTTCTTTTCTTGAAATGGAAAGTAGTGGTAATGTTGTTTAACAATTGTATCTCGATCGTCGAGGACAGGTATAAAGAGCTACGTGACACCTGACTTAAAGTTGGGTGTAGTATCTCTTACTCCTTGACGAAGAGACTCGGAATGCGTGTAGAGGAGCAAATGATTGAAACTCTAGAAAAATTCAATGGCGAAATTCATCACCATTCTGGAGGAGCAATCGAAGTAGCGTACACCTTGAGTAAAAAAGAATGAGAATTTGAGCTTGGATAAATTTTTTAAGGAATGTGTGTGGTTTCCTCGACTTAATTAGTGGTATTGTTGTTTGATCACCGAGAATAAGTATGGAGCGCTACCCAATGCCTGACTTAATGTTGGGTATAGTGATCCTTACTCCTTGAACGTAATGACTCGGTTGCGCGATGCTGAGCGAAAAGATCTAGAACCCTAATGGAACTTAATGGCGGCATCCGTCACCATTTCTGAGGGGGAATCAATCGAAAGAGCTTACGCCTCAAGTCGAAGGGAAGAAGTTAGGAATTTAGAAGAATCTGTCTAGTGAATGTGTGTTGTGGTCTAGACGTATCTAGTCTATATGTTTGATGACCGATAGAATATTATTACTCAGGATGTCCACTGATATCTGAAAGATGGGGTTCTTTTGAATCTTCTGTGCATTGAAAAGTAGGTTGCTTTTCCCGATTGTTAACCACTGAGAGCGAGGTACGATCTGCTCATCTGTTCTTGTAGGAGGTTGAGCGGGAACATTTTGTTCTGCCATCGTATTCTGCAAAAGAGCATTTAACAAAGAAGACAAACATTGCAGAGAAACGAAGTTAGAGAGAACGTTAGCATTGATAACAGTCATGTAACTGCACGATTGATTAACAACAGTTGTAACTCTGGTTTGATTAAAGTCTACTAATTAACCAACAGGATCAATTACTTATTAACTAAGCCCGGATGGGGTTTTAGAAAAGCAACTGGGTCATTCGAAGGGGCCTTGATAGATTATTGGGCACAATGGGCCAAAATATGAAACTTAGCCCAAACCGCTGCCAGGCAGAATGCCAACTCGCCGTTAGGAGAATTGAGCAAACCGCCGCGAAAAGGAGCGGGTTGAATATTTTAATGAATAAAAATATTCGACCAAACCGCCGAGAGACGGCGATTTACCTGTTGGAATAAAATAATAGAAAAATTAAGGCAACTCGCTGTTTAGACAACCCGCTGTTAGACAACCCGCCATACGGCAACCTGCTGTTAGGTGATTATGTGACTATGTATAAATAGTGCTATAGTGCGTTCGAAGGAGTTATGTATACTCCGGATTATTTTCGCAACCGGTGGTGCATTCATTAATGGGACCGGGTTGGCGTCGTGCGTTTTGATTTGTCGGTTGGACCACCAATCGAGTTTTGGTTGATCCATCGTTTCTAAATATTTTTTAGAGAGGCGTGGTTATTTCTCCCAGATGTTTCCGTGGCTTGTTTATGTCTTCTTATGACAAGAGCGATCGCGTATATGTGTATACTTTGTTAGTAGATTTACCATTGTTTTTGTGTTGATTTTTCGCCTCGTATTTAGCGATTGTAACGTCGTGTATCCGTCGCGTAAGAACGCATGAGTCTGTTCGAGGGTCAAAGCCTATATCTCCATGACTCAGCTTAGGACGAATAAGTTGAATTAAGCACCGGGACGGCGCTCCCTTAAGGTGGGTAGAATGTAACAACCTGAGTTTTAGGCCGACGATTATCTCGAGCCACGATTTATTTTCTACGATTGATAGGTCTCAAAAGTAAAATTGCATATACGTGCATTTTTAAAAGTAAAAGAGGATTTAGTTTGTGCAAATCCTCTTAGGTGTTTCGTTTGAGCGTTTAAGAAAATTTGAAAATTTCATATTTTTGCTCCATGAGTGAAATTATATTTATTTTAGCATTTTATGGCTTTCCCCGAGTTTTCGTAAAAACATTGTTTAAAAGTCGTGTTTTATGTGGTTTAACATTTTATTAAATGTTTTAAAAATAAAATAACGTCAACGGAAGAAAAATAATTATGAATTTATAAAACCCGATTCTTTGGTCGGTTATAAGGACAAAACAAACACCTTCGTACTATATTGAAAAGGAGACCATTGGAGGAAAAGGACAAATTGGTATCAAAATCTTAAACTAGTTCCCTATATAAACAAACTAATACCTTCATTTTAACATTTTACAAAAAAAAATTTTATCTCTCTTGTCCCTCTTGCTCTCTAAACGACGGTCATCACAAGGAGCTACCAAAACCGGCCGTCGAGCCATATCGTCTTCAAATATTAAATCCCCTCAATCAATACATACATATCCCACTATTAAACGTACATGCAATGGGTAATTAAGAGTTTGATTCGGCTTGAATTAAACCTAATTTCAGTTGAAAAGTGGTAGTAAAATGGTTAGATAGGTGTGTTTTGAAAGTTGGTTTAATTGGAAAAGGCTCGGTTTGTTGTTTGGGGTTGCGTCCGAGTTCTGTCAAAAAAAAAAAAAATAAAAAAAGAAAGGCCAAAACAATTTTTTGGTTGTTGTCGTAAGTATTCCTAGTCTCGTGTCGTAATGTATTTCGTATTTTGTATTGCTTTTGATTATTGCAATGTGATGCAATCCCGAGAATCTTGCTTTAACTATAATAAAAATTATATTGGATGAAAAAAAATAGGCTAGTGATAAGCGCATTTTCGAAGTTACCGCTAAGCCAAAAAATGTGGTTTTGATGAGTTTCAAAAAGTATAAATTCGAGCAGAAAGTTTGGCTCGGATTTTGAGGGTCAAAAAATTTTAGAAACTGATTTTTGGTTTAGAAATATGATAGAGTTTGTTCTAACGAACGTTTCGGTAGTTGGATGTTCTAACACTTTAATAACGAAGAAGTACACAGAAAACAGATTTGAAAAACCACCTTGGAGTTGCAAACCTTGGCTCGAGGCCTCCGAGTGGGGGGGTTTTCTTTTGCCGGAGTGAAAACCGAATTTCGCCTCTGTTTACAAAAGTTTTCATTCATTTAGTAATCCCTCGTCAAGTTCAAATCCCGTTTGTAAGATTTATGCTTTCTTTTTGTCTTCTTATGTACTTTTAAGTTTCTAGCTCCTTGCTAGACTCTTCTATATCAATATATTATCAGCCGTTAAAAAAAAACTTATAAACTAGTTTCAACTATTAGAAAATATTAAAGTGCTGACAGAATTTTAATTGGACGATTTGAGTCACTCAAATAGCCTCTCGAGAAACGTTTTCTCGCCGTCGAAGAAACACAAATTGTTTCGATTGGTCGTTTTACTTTGCTGCGAGGCTTGTTAGTTTTAAAAATGCACAATGACGGGTCAAAATTTGAAGATAAAATTCTGCAATATATTAAAAAGGTACTAGTTTTCTACAGAAACTTGCAAGGGTATTTTCGCCATTTTCCTTTGAGTTTCGGGTCTCGGGTAAAACTAAAAAGTTGTCCGAAACATCGTTTTACATCAAAGTGCTTTAGAGTCTGAGTCGTAGAAAAATTGATTTAGCGGGTCGTTTTGGATGGGTCAGATTTAAGGAAAATTTATATAATAAAAGTCAAATAAAGTCAAACGTAGACTTAACGCGCCGTTTAAGTTGTCGAAAGACAATATGGGGTAGTCATAATAGTAACGACTATTATTCTATTGATAATGGTATTTTCGAAACAACTATTGCATTTAAAGAGTCTTCTAAAAATAGAAACTTCTATAAATAATTCAATATAAACATATACGTATACAAGAAAGTGTCCGTCGAGGTGCATATGACGACAAGACTCTAATAGATGGATCCTAATGGAAAAATTAAATCTTCCATGAACTAACACAAGCCAAAATGGTCTAACTTTTAAAATGGTAACTTTCCGAAAATAATAACTTCCTAAAAATAGAAAGTTTCTGAAAATAGAAAATTTTCAGTAAAGTGATACAACTTATGTTTAAAAGAAAGATAGTATCTAAAGTATACTAAGTGATAGGATCTAGGTCGCGCAAGGAGGAGTTCTCATCACGTGTTGTATTTTATACATTTTAAATCGTTGCGACGTACCAACATCGATCGAAACTTATGATATATACAGAGCACATAATTATAGCTATCGATTCACATTATCGTGATGTTTTGTGATTGATTGATTATTGATTGTGGTCTTCGATCAAGGCGAGTTCATAGCCTCGCTTTGGAACTGTTTTAATGTTTTAAAACTCGCGAGGGGGATACATGCTTGTTTTGAAAATTAAACGTAATGTGTTTTGATACGTGATATGATTCCATGCTATGAGCTTATCCTTTGACTGTGTACTCGTTAATTACTGAGGAGGTAAATACTGAATGCATTAAATAGATCAATGGGTTTGACAACCCTTTTCGTATAGAATCCATTTGCGCAGCACCCTTACCACATTATATATTGAAAAAGGTGTGGCACACAACCTGGTTCAGAATTATTTTATCCTATAATATAAATGTGTTAAGCTCGATACACGGGCTCCAGGAAAGTTGGAAGTGGTAAGCTTGGCCTACTACACGTCATACAGTTTTTGTGAAAACCAACTGCGTTCTAAGGTTATAAATCTTTGGTGAACCAACAATCATGTTCTTAATTGTTACTTGAAAACTAATGAATTCCACTTCAACATTTTTGTTGAGTTTTTTAAGACATTATTCATGCATGGTGATTGCTTGGATGACGAAACGCCATATCAAGATTGGAACTCGTTAAATTTTATACATTTGATAAATATTTTTAGAAAGTTGAGATCGTGCTTATGGACTCATTAGAAAATATTTTCTAAACTATTTGGGACCTCTGTAACTGTGATCTTCTTTTTAAATAAACGAATGTGATTTGTTTTATATAGTCTCTTTTGAAGTCGTTACTGTGACATGTGTGCAATGTATAATATGAAGTACACCCCAAGTGATATTCTGATCGTTGTAAATTGGGGGTGGTTACAAAGTTGTTGTTACTAATATACCATATGTAGTGATTTCTTTGCCTAATTATATTAGTTTTCATGGTGTAATATTTTCTTTTTGCCTTAAAAGGTTTGCAATCCAATCCTATATACAAACAAAAATTGTGAACCAGAGGGGGGGGGGTGGGCGTGGGGGAATAATTAAATGAATTCTTGATCTTTTAGCCTTTCTTGTTATCGTTCTTTTATATTTTACTCAAAAGTCGCTCAATTTGCTAATGTGAAAATTAAGCAACTAACACTTTAATTTACAAATATTGAGCCTAAAATTAGAAGGAAAAAACAAATTATACAATTCTAATTGGTGCTCCGAATCGATTTCATAAAGATAATTTAAAAAAGAATCCTTTCAAATGTATAATCGCAAACACCCCTCGCATTTGTATATATGCTAGCTCATAGTAAAGTTGGGTCCTTTTGTAAAAGTGTAGTGCAATCTTAATATGTTTTTTTTTTTTGCGCTACTGAGGCTAATGTATGAAATCTTTAGATTACTGTATCACTAATTCTAAATGCGCTTTGTTTTTTTTACCTAGCCCAAGATCATACTTGTTAATCTAACCAACGACAAAGTCTAGGGAAACGGTTACACTTTCATTAAAACTAAACATATTACAATAAATAAGGGAAAATAAAACGGACAGAATGGAGAATAAGTAAAAGACATACACTATATAAAATTCTATTCAAACACAAAATTCTTTAATCCAAATGATTCTATCCCACATACTTGAAGAAAGAAGTTTTGTTACTAATATACCATATAGTACACTACTACACAAAATTACATAGAGCCCCCTTAAATAGTAGCCCCGGTTTTTGTGAAAAAAGGCTCTAAAGAAGTATTTTCCTTTTTGAAAGGGTATAGAGCCATGTTTTCTCACAAAAAACCGGGCTCTATCAGTAAAACTCTTAGATCCATGTTTCTTGTTACAAAATCGGGCTCTATTCTTACTATAGAGCCATGTTTTCACTTAAAATACCGTGGCTTTATTCTAAACGTCTGAACCCTTTTTTCCTTCTACAAAACCCGCTCTACCATGGAACAAATACATTATAACATATTTGGGCGGAGCCTTTTATGTTTCTCAAAATTTCGGCGGACTTTTTAACTTTCTCAAAATTTCAATTAGATTAGATCTCACATACCCTATTGCCCCCATACCACCTCCCTTACCACACCATAGCCGTCAGTGTACATGGTGAGTCATCTCCTCTCCTCCTAAATCCTAATTAATTATCAATTTTTGTAGGTGTGTGTTTAAAGTTTCAATCAATCTGTAGAAAGTTGAGGTATGTAAATGGTTCAAATCTTATGCTTTTTTTTTAGTTAAATATGATGTATAGAACTTTGGGATCTTTTGTACCTACAATAGAACTATTTCCCTGTAAATAACACTCGCAATCTGCATTTTTTATGTAATTGCTAAATTGTTGGTTTAATTGGTTTTGACATTTTTTTTCATTATAGGGTATGAAAAAGTTTGAATCTTTTGTTTGTTTTGCTGTTTAGTTTTGGGTTTTGCTTAAAATTGCTAAATTATAGTTTTTTAATATGTAATTGGGGTTTAGATTTTAATGTATAGTGTCTTAATTTTCGCTTTTTAAGTACTTAATTAAGGTTCGATTGAAACACAGGCCATTCAAAATAGTTCTAAATGTTCCATTGCCAACTAATAAATTTATAATGTAGTTGAATCATTATGAACTAAAAAAAAATGCAATCACCCTTTGTTTAGGACTTTAAAGGGTGTTTGGATTCTAAAACTCTAGAAACAAAGGGTGTTAGGATTGGCGTGCGATAACTTGCATTAAAGGTTGTGGATCTTTAGTTACTGCAAATAAGTTGGTGTAATGGTTTCAGAATCGAAAATTTATCAAATACCTTGAAGAGTCTTTGAAAAAGCCATTTACGTCCTTATCTTTATGAAGACATACACTATATAAAATTCTATTCAAACACAAAATTCTTTAATCCAAATGATTCTATCCCACATAGGTTGAAGAAAGAAGTTGTTGGTTACTAATATACCATAGTGTACACTACTACACAAATGGACATAGAGCCCCCTTAATAGAGCCCGGTTTTTGTGAAAAAAGGGCTCTAAAGAGAGTTTGGTCTTTTTGAAAGGGTATAGAGCCATGTTTTCTCACAAAAAACCGGGCTCTATCAGTAAAACTCTTAGAGCCATGTTTCTTGTAACAAAACCGGGCTCTATTCTTACTATAGATCCATGTTTTCACTTAAAATACCGGGCTTTATGTCCGAAACCTTTAGAGCCCTTTTTCCTTCTACAAAACCCGGCTCTACCATTTGAACAAATACATTATACATTTTTGGGCGGACTTTTTATGTTTCTCAAAATTTCGGCGGACTTTTTAACTATCTCAAAATTTCAATTAGATTAGATCTCACATACCCTATTGCCCCCATACCACCTCCCTCACCACACCATAGCCGTCAGTGTACATGGTGAGTCATCTCCTCTCCTCCTAAATCCTAATTAATTATCAATTTTTGTAGGTGTGTGTTTAAAGTTTCAATCAATCTCTAAAAAGTTGAGGTATGTAAATGTTCAATCTTTATGCTTTTTTTTTGTTAATATGATGTTATTGAACTTTTGGATCTTTTGTACCTACAATAGAACTATTTCCTTGAAAATACACTCGAAATCTTGCATTTTTTATGTAATTGCTAAATTGTTGGTTTAATTGGTTTTGACATTTTTTTTCATTATAGGGTATGAAAAAGTTTGAATCTTTTGTTTGTTTTGCTGTTTAGTTTTGGGTTTTGCTTAAAATTGCTAAATTACAGTTTTTTAATATGTAATTGGGGTTTAGATTTTAATGTATAGTGTCTTAATTTTTGCTTTTTAAGTACTTAATTTGTTCTGATTGCCATTCTAATAAATTTATTGTGTAGTTGAATCATTATGAACTAAAAATGGCATCACCTTTGTTTAAGACTTTAAGGGTTGTTTGGATTCGTAAACTGCTCGAAACAATGGGTGTTAGGATTGGCGTGCGATAACTGCATTAAAGGTTGTTTGAATCTGTTTGTTGCTGCAAATAAGTGGTGTAAGTGTTCAGAATCTAAAATTTATCAAATACTTGAAAGAGTCTTTGAAAAAACCACAATTGCTGTTTTATAGTTCCAAAAGGTAGTCTGTTAGCATTGAAGTATTTTCCATCAGACCCTCTTGACCCATTATTAATAATAATAACATGAAATGACCGGATTTTTTTTACAAATTTGGCTGGAACTGGCTCCTCTATATTACGGTCTAAAAGTATGAAATCTTCAATGTTGTTCCTATGCGACTAGTGAATAATGACTGAGGTCCTTGTTCTGTTTCCTGGTAGGAAGCTGATGATGCTACAGAAACTATCTATGGTTTGTAAGGTCAGTATCCGTAAATCATAATAGTAATCGATACATGATTGGTCACCTTATAGTAAAATAAGAGTGCAACACAAGCATACAACATTTTTCTCAATGTATCAACAAACCTTTTGTAAACTTGTGATGTCAATGGATCTTCCTTATTTGAATCAATACTATGTTCATTTTGGAAAAGAAGCGCAGCAAATTCGTTCATGGCAGAAATGTTCTCACAAAAAGTTTTTTTTTTGTTTTTTTATATTCACATAGAGCCACGTTTTTAAGTGAAAAACCGGGCTCTATAACCACGAATAGAGCCCGTTTCCAAAACAGGGCTCTATATCATTTCGAATAGAGTCCCCTCCCCTTTAAGCCCGTATAAACCGGGCTCTATGATGGTTTTCAACCGGGCTCTATGCCTTTTTTTTAGTAGTGAATACCGTCAGTACGTACTCGGTTATATCATATAAGTGGCCGGTTTTCGACATTTTACGGTTCAGTTTGAGTAAAACCAATTGAGGTTAATTGCTTAATTGTTGGTTTATTGGTTATGACATTTTTTTCATTTAGGGTATGAAAAGTTTGATTTTTGTTTGTATGTGCGTGTTTAGTTTTGGGTTTTGCTTAAAATTGCTAAATTACAGTTTTTTAATATGTAATTGGGGTTTAGATTTTAATGTATAGTGTCTTAATTTTCGCTTTTTAAGTACTTAATTTGTTCTGATTGAACACTGCCATTCAAAATAGTTCTAATGTTCCATTGCCATTCTAATAAATTTATTGTGTAGTTGAATCATTATGAACTAAAAAAGGCATCACCTTTGTTTAAGACTTTAAGGGTTGTTTGGATTCGTAAACTGCTAGAAACAAAGGGTGTTAGGATTGGCGTGCGATAACTGCATTAAAGGTTGTTTGGATCTGTTAGTTACTGCAAATAAGTGGTGTAAGTGTTCAGAATCTAAAATTTATCAAATACTTGAAAGAGTCTTTGAAAAACCAGTTACGTCCTTATCTTTATGTATTTGTCATATAGTATGATAAACACAATTACATATGAGAGCAAAAGGGTCAAAAATTGCCCTCTTGATTGGAAAAATTTACTTTTGTTTTGGTTTCGTTATGTCTTTTCGGCTTTTTCTTTTCTAGTGGACTGATGGTTAATTCGCCAAATAAAGATGTTAATGCTGTTGTGTGTAATATGGCCATGTGGGTTTGAGCAAGATTATGGATAATGAGAATTCGGAAGGAGAAGCTGATGATGCTACAGAAACTATCTATGGTTTGTAAGGTCAGTATCCGTAAATCATAATAGTAATCGATACATGATTGGTCACCTTATAGTAAAATAAGAGTGCAACACAAGCATACAACATTTTTTTGGAACAACAACAAACAGACAACTTTTATGCTATCAGAAAAAACCACAATTGTTGTTTTACAGTTCCAAAAGGTAGTCTGTTATCATTGAAGTATTTTCCATCAGACCCTCTTGACCCATTATTAATAATAATAACATGAAATGACCTGTTTTTTTTATAAATTTGGCTGGAACTGGCTCCTCTATATTACGGTCTAAAAGTATGAAATCATTCGCCATGTTCAGCTGTTGGTCAAGTGCTGCCAAAGATAATATGTATCAATCTTGGAAAATTCTGGTTTTTTTATATTACTAGAATACTAGGTTGTTGGTTTTATGAAGATGTCATTTTTGTTCTAACGTTATATTGGTTGAGGATAGCTCGGAGTATTATTTACATACATTATTGTCATTTTTAAATGAATAAGCAATTAAGTAGAATATTTTAGCTATGTTATAAGAAAATATGATTGATATTATAATCCATGAGTCATTTTCTATTTTTTTAATGGTCTTAGGGCGGCATAAAACTGAATGGTTTCTAAACATCGCTAATTTAGTCATTTCAGTTTGGATATGATAAATAAAAGTTTTGGAGGGTGTTTTGGGATTATCTTTGTGGATAAAAAGATTATCTAGATACAAACCAGTGTGCGGTATATAGCTTTTGGTAAGACAAGACTATTTGATGTTTCATTAACCATTTTTGATATGAGTGTAATTGGTTTTGTTTTCGTGTGTAGAAATATTCTTTTTCTTTCGCTGGTTGTTCATGTTATTATGGTTTTTGCAGAGGATGGATCGATCTGTAACAGGATCTCACCCTAGGATTTCAATGTCTCAGAAGCCACCCAGGCTTGAAGACCACAATGGGTAAGTGACATCCAATTTGTATATCCGAATTTAGCTGAGATTTTTTATTTGCATGTTTAAGATAAAGCACAATCCAGTTTGTCGAGTGCTTAGATAAATGTATCTAAATTTCTATCTGAAAAAACCTTATGATTTCTTTCGTTCTCCTTTAGCCAACCGGTAAGCTACAATATATGCAACCACATTTTTACTTTTGGCATATAGAAATGTAACAAAGGGCGTGTGTCCCAAATGGAATTACGAATTTACGATGTTGATAGCATTTTAATTTTTAAGCGAACTATCCATTAGTTTGTGGTATTTTTAAATCTGCAGTAAATGCTTATACGATATTATAATCTTCAATGTTGTTCCTATTCGACTAGTGAATAATGATTGAGGTCCTTGTTTTGTTTCCTGGCAGCTGGTCCCAGCTCTTGGAGACACTTCCTCTTCCAAATGTAAGGACATGTTTATTTTATGTATAAACGAGCATCAGTTAGCCCTGCTCCGTACAGAATCTATAACCTAAACGTCAATACCACAATGCCACTTTTGCATAACTAAATTATTAACTTGTATTATGTGATGCAGATCAAATGGACATGCCCCACTTCTCCTTCTCAACCATTAACGCTATTTAGTGGCTTTCCTTCAAATGCATGTATGTTATAATTGCTCTGAAAATTTTGTTGTTTTTCTTAACGAATATTTTTATACATCCGCTACGGTCTCAAAAGTAAAATTGCATATACGTGCATTTTTAAAAGTAAAAGAGGATTTAGTTTGTGCAAATCCTCTTAGGTGTTTCAAATATCTGACACTAAATGTAGTGTGCTTGAAGATGAACACACTAGTTAGGGTTACAGTAAAGAACTAGAGCATTAAGGTGTACATGTATCAAATCAATTAAAAGTTGGTGTTATGAATATCAGGGTTTGATGTAAGTAGCGACCTGTCTGAAGATGCAAAAATGGACATCGCAGGGACTTGAATGCTTTTTTTCAGCTGCACATGTTTTAAGTCTACTCTCTACCGAGCCTGAAGATGGTAAGTGACTAAGTTCTATTTTGTTCATGGGAAACTTGGGAATGATGATGCATTCCCAACCCGTTTGGATGTAGTTGTTGGCCTTAGTGGCTGGCTTCCATGTGCAAAGTACTTCCCACCAACTTAACGTCTCTCTATAAGTGCCATTTTTGTCACCTCTACTCTCTCTTTTCCCGCTAAAACCACCTTGTTAGGCCCATGGGCCATGTCAAACTACACAATAACATCTGCTATTGTTGTTTGCCAGGGAGCTAGTTAACAAGGTAGAAGGTGATGAAGCTGCTGCTCGAGCATCATCATTGCCCATTTTGCTCTGTCATGCAGTTTTTGGTCTGGTCTTATATATAGTAGAACATAGAAAAGTTAGACTGACTTGATAGTTATTAACATTTACTGCCATTTTTATGTTTGAAGCTCGAAAGAATGGTAAAGTGTGTTTGTTTTAGTTTGTGCAGGTGGTTAATGTGGTATATTGCTAGTTATTAGTGTTGTTTGGAGCTTGTACTTGGAAGGCTAAAGTCAAGATTTATTATGTATCTGTTCCGTGGCGTGATTCTCAGTTCTAAAGGCAGATTGGAGACATCAACTTCATCAAACCCCATATGTTTTTGTCAAGTTATTCAAGGGTAGTGACGATAACGAGACTTAGAGTGACGTCTATGGTGTATGTTTTACTTTCATTTCTGTTCAAGTAGTAGTCATAGAGTAGCCAAAATCTCAATGTATCAACAAACCTTTTGTAAACTTGTGATGTCAATGGATCTTCCTTATTTGAATCAATACTATGTTCATTTCGGAAAAGAAGCGCAGCAAATTCGTTCATGGCAGAAATGTTCTCACAAAAAGTTTTTTTTTGTTTTTTTATATTCACATAGAGCCATGTTTTCAAGTGAAAAACCGGGCTCTATAACCACGAATAGAGCCCGTTTCCAAAACAGGGCTCTATATCATTTCGAATAGAGTCCCCTCCCCTTTAAGCCCGTATGTACAAACCGGGCTCTATGATGGTTTTCAACCGGGCTCTATGCCTTTTTTTGTAGTAGTGGTAGGTGAGTTTCTTGCGACTATACTAGTGTTATGTTTTCAGGCATATGACTTTCTTGTTACTTAAAAGGTTTGCAAGCCAACCATACCAAGAAACAAGTTTAAAGCATAAACTCGATAATTAATATGAATTCTTGGTCTTTTTTACTTTTTTGGTTATTGTTGGTTAATCTTTATTATCGGAGATCGTTCAGTTTTGCTAATGTGATAAAATTAAGCAACCTGATTTAATATCAAGATTTTCATTACGCTCATATGGACAAGGAGATCCCTATTGAGTGGAAACGCATTAGTGAGTCTTGACATCTCGAGAGACAAATTTTGCTGAAGTACTATGAACCATGCGCTCAAACGTTGGACGACATCAATCAGGCGAAAGTACTTAATTATTACGTCATCAGCTGTTTGTGCATATATACTCACTCCTAGATATTTGACATAACAAAATACATCATGAACATAGTAGGAGTATAATCTAAACCAATGAAATAATAACCTTCTCGGAAATATGAAACTTGGAAGTAGAAGATATAATCGGGCAGGTACTTCAATAACATCTTACTTATTCTATGAAAACTCGATTTCAGGATGCCAGTATTGTAACGAAGCGAGCCCGAGTATGTCATACTTATTCTTAGAAAACTCGATTTCAGGATGCTATTTTGGTCTTCGTATAGTACGCCGAAATTTATTGCACAACCTGGCTTACATAGTTACATGGGTCTGTTTCCTGTGGGTCTGGTCAGGAAAATAAGCTGATAAGACCCTAGCTGCAATTGAGAAAATGCTTAAACAAATAAAATTACCGTATTACTTATCCATGTGAAATTATAGTTCGGGTCTGTTATACCTGTGTTAGGTCAGGTTAGGTCAAAGCCCATTAGGGGTAGCCAACAGTTGTCGTCCATACTTAACTAGAATAATATGATGTTCCATGTAACATGTAGCAACCTTCATTTTCAGGTTAAAATTTATCTATTTACTTGAGTGTTTTATTTCGATTACATGAATATTTGACCTTACGTGTAACCGTTAGCTTTCCCGCGTTTAGTGAGAAAACGTCTTTGGGTACATTTCCGTCACTAGACTAAGTTTAGTCTACGTCTATTATGTACATTATTATTCTCATAAAACTATTTTATAAGTCATGTGCATTCAATTTTATAATTTTTACATATGTTGGTTAAAACTTGTATTATATTACTTGCATTCATGCACAACATACTCAATACCCCTAATACCCTAACTAATACATATATACATACTTATACCCTCATATTTTAGATGAAATCCTTTCCCCATGCACCAAACTTTCAGCATCACTAAGAGAAAGACAGACAAGAAGCTTTTCCCTTGAAAACCTACCCATTTACTTTAATCATACATGTATATCAAGTTAAATCAAAGTCATGTGATGCCCACTCCTTTCTTCTATGCTTGACCGGCCCCAAGACACACAAACACACTCTTTGCCATTTTTGATATTACCATAACATGTGACTAGCAAAGCATCTTATACCTTACTTGTTTAACTTTTATAAACATAAGACTTTTACTAATCTTTTATTCACTTTACAAGCTAGCAAAGAAATTCTCTCTTTTTCTTCCCTATCCCATGGCTCAAGGAGGGTCACAAGATGGCACTTCCTTTTCAAGCCTTGCAAGCCCATGTGATACCAAAGATACCTTTAAAACATACCTTAAATACCTCTTATATGCAAGACTTTCATACTAGTTCACTTAATTACTAAAAAACACACAAAACTCTTATTTCTCTCCTCTCAATTTAGACAGCAAGGGTGCAAGAACACAAGTGTTGGGCAATTTATTTAAGAAACGGTATAAATCATGGGTTTTGTAAGCTTAAAAATAGGGTTTAGTTAGTTATTTTGGGTTCATATTGCATCATTAAGCATCCATCTTCATCTATAATTGTAAGTATCATTATTTTCATGTTATCATATATTATATACATTATATATAAGATTTATAGCTTCTTAGTATGCTTGTGTATAAGTGAAACTTGTTAAACAACTTGTTTTATAAAATCTATAGTTGAGCAGATTTTTGTCTTGACTAAACGACTTGTAATGACCATCTTAAAGGATCCCATGAGTAAAATCTATAGTTGAGCAGAACCAGCATATCCATTCATGCAACAGTTTTGCCATCATCATTTAGGTGCATGTAAAACGTTTGGATATTCTGGACGTGTCAAAAAAGAGCGGCTTAACTTAAGTAAACTATTTTCATTATTGCTACGGCACATCCATTGATAGCCTCCTCTGTTATGCAATACTCGTGCTGACTTTGCAAATCACATCCCCATTTCACCTATTATAACCAACAAACCACTTAAGGGTGCATTGATACAAATTTCCTCAATATAGACCTTCGTTAAACCAATAAAAAAACCTAATAAGACTAACAGCTAAATTGTGAGTATGTCCAGTAATAGATGGCTAATCAGAAACACCATCGTGCTCCTCATCATCATCACAGTTGATACCCCAAAACCCACCTACACCAGAACTAAATCCAGTTATAGGAGACGGGTAATGGAGAGCTAGGCCTTGATGCTGATTAATCCCCACACTGGTGAAGAGATGTGGGTCCAATTAGGTATGAACCTGAGGCGTGTTACTGGACTGAATGGGTCCCATCTGAGACTAGCTAAACAACGGCTGCAGAAACAGCGTAGTTTGTGCTGAACCAAACACAAACCCATTCGAAACACCATCCCCACTTCAACCCATTCTCTTCACATTTCACAAATCATAAAAAATGAATCAGCATTATTTGTTGTCACCTGTAACTTCATTTTCCAACTGAATAAGCTTAACCTTCACCGAGTCCCTGTAGCAGATCCTTAAACTCGTCTGACTCTATGCTAATCGTAATTGTCTTATGACCAGTGGCTTCAAATTTTACAGTAATTTACAGTATTTACAATTTTTATAATAGTGATTTATAGTGTAAAACTTTAATACAAAAGATCAACGGAGATAATTAATAAATACTCAAATTGTCATAAATTTGAGCATTATCTTTATGAAGATGATAGTTGTTTCTTCTATCATTGATGTTGCTCACTTATTTGAATATATGGTAAAAGCTACATTCTTGCTAAACCTATAGTAGTGTGGCTCTTTATCTGTTTCACTTATGGTTTGTCCTTTTTCACTTCTTTTGATGTACGTTGGTGGAGTATATTCTAAGTTCAGTTGCAACATTGTGTTGTTCGAGTTATAGATCTGATGGATTGGTTTTCTTGTAGGTAATTGGACTATACGATGCCATGCAACCTTAAGGGCCCAAGCTTACAACTCTGTGGCAAACCAATAACTTTTTCAAGACTTAAAACACTTAGTGTGACAGAGGTATGCAAATCCTAATTCAAGCTATCTTATAGATCATCATTATAAGAGTAACTTCAGGTGGATCTTCCTACCCTTTTGCTTATGAACATGTCAATTTCGCTAATTTTCTATCTCCAAAGAGTCAAAGGTACCGCATAGTAAAAAGAGCACCAAATTAGCAAACAAAATCCCGCAACAATATATGTTGTTAAGGAGTATGCATAACAGGAGTTGGATGTGCATACCTGATTAGATAGCTCTAATGACGCATGAGGGTAAAAGAAAGCTAAATCGTCTAAAGGAAGAGATGGGACGCCTTATTCTACTTCATTAAGAACAACCGAGTTTATTGACTCCGGTGTAGCTTCAGAAACTATTGTCTCTTTTGTAGCCATCACCCATTTATCCACCATATTTTTCCATGATCTGCAATTTTAGTCGTACATCATATATGTTATAACCAAAGGTAAATGACGTGTTACATACCTATGAATATGTAATGCAATGACGAAATATTGAAAACTGAGAACATCACTTATAATTACATGGTTCCATGATCTGCACTTATACATACCTAAGAGCATCTTGAAAACTGACATTTGTTTCCTTCAGGTCCGGTGGATGATCAAATTTTGATGGATGTGTTGACCACTCAGTGGATAAGCTCATACAGTAAGAATAAGCTAATACAAACAAGTACAACATTAAGTAAACCTAAATAAACGAAGAGGAATCCCTGTTCGGAGCTTTTTTTTCGCTCTTATATAAGTGGCCTAATCGGAGTTTAGCCG
Source organism: Tanacetum coccineum (assembly GCA_026074375.1). Classification (NCBI taxonomy): domain Eukaryota; kingdom Viridiplantae; phylum Streptophyta; class Magnoliopsida; order Asterales; family Asteraceae; genus Tanacetum; species Tanacetum coccineum. The sequence continues at coordinate 10,241 of BQNB010087987.1, read as the reverse complement.
TTTTCTAGTTGAGTTTTGTACCATAGTAGTATCTTATGAGACATTCGGCACGCCTTACCATTAGGCCACCTTCAGGGCATATCTTTGTTGCTTATGAAAAACACATAACAGATAACCTTAAACATGTACCTGAATAGCCCCAAATTGTGTGTGGTACTTTGTAAACTCTTGATCATCTACATAGTGAAAGAACCTGACTTCGAAACAAAGTTAAACCAATATAAATTGCGTTATTGTTAAACATGGAATCAATATCTTGAACGAAACCAACAATTAGAACTTAAACACATATACATCATGCTAAGCAATAGTTAATTAAAAACAACTAATTCTATCACACCAAACAATAATTAATTAAAAACACTAATTATGATAAAAATAGTTAGTCATCACGGGATCAAATATAATGTTAGTTTAGGGTTCATACCCAATTGTGTGATAGAAGACCTCAAAATTGGTCAATGAAAATAATAAATATATTTAGGTTTTACAAAGATAAATCCTTAATTCATCTAATAACAATTCACAAAAAGAAAGAAGAATATGATTGTGAAGAATGTAGATTATTACCTATATTAAATTGATTATGTAAACCAATTGGATCAACCGCATCAATTTATTTGTAGCGAGTGATTTCCTCAAAGTAATGATAAACCCTATGTGATGTTGTACCAAACTTGATCTTTGAATCGATTGTTTACACCCGTTAATCAAAAAATAATCTTTTTCTGGATAGGGTTGGGAACTCGGTAAACTTAATTTAGGTTTTGGCAGTGAGAATGATCATGTATTTGAGTAATTATGTTTTTCTTTTTAGTTTCAAATTACACCTTTTAATATTTTAGATTAACCCCGTTTTTCTAGAGCTTTTTATATTTTAATTTTTGACACATGTGTGTTTTAACATAAGTTTTCTTAAAAAACGAATTTACAATTTTTTTTTGTCAAATAAGGAAATATTTAGATTTTTAATAAAAAAATACATAAAAGTAAAAATAATAATCAAGAGCATCATACCTAATAAGGAAACATTCATTTTTTTAAATACGAAAGTCACCACTTTTCGTTTTCCTTTACTAGATAAAAGATTGAGCGTATGTATCCTTACTTTCTGATATTGGGATTTTTTACATGTTTATGGGTGTGTTTGGTAGACAGCTTTTAAGAGCTTTTTTAAGCAATTAGCATTTAATATTATTGTTACAAAGCTCGTTTGAAAGAAAGCAGTTAGCATTTATAAAATTATAAAAACGTTAATTTCTCAATGCTCTTTGAATTAGCATTTAGCGTTTAGCATTAGCATTATGTCATTTTACATATTAAAATTACAAGTTACAGCTATTCAACCAAACACTTTTATAAATTAAACTGCTACTGCTAAATGCTAATGCTAACTGCTTAATGCTAATGCTAACTGCTAGTTTTAACAAACACACCTTATATTGTGCTTTTGTGTCGGTTAAGCTTTATATGAACTTGTTATAATAGAAACTTGAGTCATTAGCTAGACTGAATGTTTATTGTATAAGTTGCAGTTTCTTGCGTTTTCGTGTTGATAGCATTTATGGAATATACTTGTAGTCAGGTAAATATACAAACTGTTTCGTGGCATGCATTCCCCGTGCCTTATATAAACTATGTAAATATACTTGACTAAGGCTAGAATTAGTGGTCATCATGCCTCACCATTCACATTAGCTCTACCTCAGCCCTACCTCAGCTTTCTCTCTCCCTTACCATACCTCACCATTCAAGTGTTTTAGTCACCATACCTCACCTTTCATTAAAATACATATTTTATACAAAATAAACCCCAATAAATACCCTACACACACTCACATACCAAATAAAAAACAATAAAACAAAAAAAGGGTCCACATGTTTTACCAGTCACGCTTGGTGAGTTGCTCACCAATCTTTTATTTTTTTTAGGTTGGTCACGAGTGAGGGAGGGGAAGTGTTTTGGCATTCACGAGTAAGGTGAGAGGTGGCTCACGCCAACTCCCTCTAGCCTAATATTGAAATGTCCTAAAAATAAGAGTTAATTGCATAAATGGTCCCTAGGTCAACCGAGTCTAACGAAAATGGTCCCTAAACTTTTTTCCCAGATCCTCTCCCTGTGGTTTTGACCCATATCGGGTTTGGTCCCTTGACCAACTTTTCCGTTTGTTTGACCGTTAATTGTTGGTTAAGTTGGTGTAAATGACATAAATACCCTCGTGCGTGTTTCGGAAATGATCCCCGTGGTTTGTTGTGTTTTAGAAATGGTCCCTATGACCGTTAATTATTTTATTTCTTTTATTTGCTTTTTAATTTTTTTTATTTCTTTTAATATCTTACTTTTTTATACCTTCCATTTATGTTTTATACTGTTTTTTTAGGTTTTTCATTGTTTCAATTACTTTTATGCGTTTTGGAACATTTTTATCCGTTTTCGTTCGTTTTTGTACTTTTTTACGTTTTCTAAGTTTTTGTACATTTTGTCCGTTTTTGTTCTTTTCATACGTTATTTTACATTTTGTCCGTTTTTATATGTTTTTGAATATTTTCGTACATTCTTATACGTTTTTTAATTTTTTATTATTTATATATTTTTATTTTTTTATTTAATTATTATTATTCTTATTTATACATTTTCATCCATTTTACACTTTTCGTACGCTTTCATCCGTTTTGTTATCAGTGTTCTTTCTTATTTTTACGTTTTATACGTTTTTATCAGTTTTCATATGTATTTTTACGTTTTCGTACGTTTTCCATTTTTGTCTTTTTTTTACGTTTTTTAAAGTTTTTTCAAAAGTTTTTGTACGTATGAAAACAAATAAAACTAAAAAAAATTTAAAAAAATTTAAAAATAAATAAGATTAATATTAATTAAATAAAAAAATAAAAATATATAAATAATGTAAAATTAAAAAATAATAATAATAATTAAATAAATAATTAATAATAATAATAATAATAAAATATAAAGAAATAAAAAATAATTAAAATAAAATAGTAATAATAAATTAATAATAAAAAAGTAAAAATAATTAATAATAAATTAATAATAAAAAAATTAACACATGGACTAAATCTGTGATATTCAACAAACCATAAGGACCATTTACAAAACACGTATGAGGGCAGATTGGTCATTTCAGTCTAATTAACGGTCAAACAAACAGAAAAGTTGGTCAAGGGACCAAACCCGATATGGGTCGAAACCACAGGGAGAGGATCCGGGAAAAAAAATTAGGGACCATTTTCTTTAGACCCGGTTGACCCCAGGGACCATTTATGCAATTAACTCCAAAAATAAACTATATGAAGTCATCACCTCGTTATTAAATTATGTGAACAAAATACTAATCTCAGCCGCTTTAAAATTTCGTAAATTCTCGATCTCCTTGTTTATTTTTTATTTATTTATATTTATCTCAATCTGATTCTTGGAATTTTATTATCGAGATATAACTTGAATCATGGAATTTGTTTAATTTTAGTGGTGGTTCAGATTTGGGATAATGTATATGTTTGTGTATAAAGATCCTCTCATGTTCAAAATGAACATGATAGGTAATGTTGAGGTTATTGTGAGGGGAGAAATAAATTGGCCATCATTGTAAAACTTTTATTGTATTTTATTCTAAATGTTCACTCACACAAACTTGAACATGACCTCTCATGGAAAAAAAACATACCCCCATCTAATAATGTTCTACCCAGAAAAATGCATCACCAGGTACAGTTTCAAATTCATTTGCTGCTGTTTTAAAAAGTGGACCAGTTAACCATAATACCGTTACTGAATCATCCCCTGCCATTGTTCTTGATGATGCATGCATTATGAAACGTGACTTCTCGTGTTCTTTAATGGGTAAAATGAAAGATATAAATGCACTTTCTAACCTCTTCATCATTCTAGCAAATGAGGGTTTTGAAAATGTTAAACTTTTTTATTTGGGTGGTCAATGGGTTCTTCTTGAATTGGATTCAGTCACTTCTAAAGAAAAGATTACTAATCATGTGGGTGTTGGTTCATGGTTTGAGGTGTTGAAACCGGCTTGTAATTCTTTTGTGTGTGAGGAGCGTCTAGTGTGGGTAGCTATTGAAGGTTTACCAGTTAAAGCTCTTACGCGTAATACGTATGCAAAAATTGTAGCGTCTTGGGGTGAACTTGTAGATATAAATGAATCCGATAACTGCTCTTTGTCATGCATAAGAGTGTGTGTGAGAACAAAACCCCATGTACTTATAAATGATAGGGTTAAAATCATCATTAAGGGGCAGCTTCACTGGATTTGTCTTAAAGAGCAGGAAGCATGGATGCCAGAATTCAAAACAGTGATGGAGGATGACACTTCTTCAGATGAGGAATCTGATGGGAATAATGAGAACGATCGTGGGTCAGATAATGAGCATGTTTCTGAAACGAGCTTTGCTAATGAAAATGTTGATGAATTTTAGGTAAATCCTAAACCCAGTTGTAACACAGTCATCTCTGAAGACCCATTTGGGATATATAAAATTCTAAAGAGGAATAAGGATGCTAATGTGACAGAAGGTGATACTCATACTCCACAATACCCTCCAGGTTTTACCCCAAATGTTAAGGAAAATTTTGTAGACAACATTCCTGGAAACACTTCACAACCTAAACCAAATCCTACTACGTCTGGCAACAAGGAAAAGGCTTCATTGGTTAATGATAAATTTCAAGCAAGTGGCTCAATATTGGAAGTAATGGATGAATTGATAAAGGTGGGTCAAACTATGGGTTATAACATGGACGGATGTATGAAGAATATAGAAGCCATTATTGGTTCTCAAGGAGATAGCGAAGTTTTTAGATGAATTTCTTGTCCTTAAATATTCAAGGTCTTGGTAACAAGGCTAAAAAAGGGTGGATCCAGGAGTTGAATACCAAACATAGAGTTAATTTTGTAGCTTTACAAGAAACTAAGATGGAAAAAATGGATCTGTTTTCTATCAAGGCATTGTGGGGAAATTTATCTTTTAACTATGCTTTTAGTCCTTCTATTGGTTACTCAGGGGGTATTCTTTGCGTTTGGGATCCTAGATTATTTGTTAAAGATAATTCTACAGTTTCAGATTCTTTTTGGCGATCTCAGGTACTTGGATCCCTTCATCTACCAAACTTCTTGTTATATCTATCTATGCTTCATAGGATCTTACCGAAAGAAGCATGTTATGGGACTTTATTCATCATTTGATAGATTCTTGGGATAGAGAATGTGTCCTCTTAGGTGATTTTAATAAAGTTCGATTTGAGCACGAAAGGCATGGTTCTTTATTTAATTCTCATGGCGCCAATTCCTTTATTAATTTCATCATTAGGACGGGCTTGATTGATCTTCCTTTAGAAGGGTACACATTTACTTGGGCTCATAAATCTGCTTCCAAGATGAGTAAATTAGATAAAATTCTTATTTCTGAGGGTTTATTGGCTCTATTTCCTTCCATTTTAGCTTTATGTACCGATAAGCATCTTTCAGATCATCGGCCTATCCTTCTTCGTGAATTGAATGTTGCTTATGGTCCTACACCGTTTCGGTTTTTCCATTCTTGGTCTTCCTGGAAAGGTTTTGACAAGATTGTTGAAGATTCGTGGAAGAATTCTGTTTGTATGGAATCAAATAGTATCATAAAATTAAAGAAAAAATTGCAGTCTCTTAAGTCTTCAATTAAACATTGGCTTGCTAAAGATAATCAAAAGTCGAATGAGCATAAACGCAATATTCAGAATCGTCTTATTATTTTGGATAAGATTTTCGACCAAGGAAGCCGTAACGATGATCTGATTCATGAGATGTCGAATTTGTTGAAGGAGTTACAGGATTTTAACAAGTCTTCTTCGTTAGATATGGCTCAAAAGGACAAAATTCGGTGGGCTATAGAGGGGGATGAAAATTCCAAGTTTTTTCATGGAATTATTAATAAGAAATGTTCTCAGTTGGCTTTTCATGGAGTTTTCGCAGATGGTGATTGGATTGTGGAACCTTCTTTGGTAAAAAATGAATTTCTCAAGCACTTTGCTACTCGCTTTGCTGCCCCGAGTTCAAGTAGTATCACTTTTGACTATCAATTTCCTAATCCGTTAACCCCTGATCAAATCGAGGATCTTAAATGAAATGTCTCTTATGAGGAGATAAAAAGAGCGGTTTAGGATTGTGGAATAAGCAAATCTCCTGGCCCTGACGGTTTCACTTTCGAATTCTATCGTAAATACTGGAGTTTAATTGACCATGATGTCGTAGCTGCTGTTACTTCCTTCTTTTCTACAGTTTCATTTCCTCCTGGATGTAACTCTTCGTTTATTACTTTGATTCCCAAATCGCAGGAAGCTAAAATGGTTAAAGAATTTCATCCTATAAGTTTGATTGGAAGTATGTATAAAATCATCACTAAAGTTTTAGCTAATCGTTTGAGCCTCGTTATATCGGAGCTTGTAAGTGATGTTCAATCGGCCTTTGTTTCTAATCGGCATATTCTTGACGCCCCATTTATCCTTAATGAGCTATTATCCTGGTGTAAGCACAAGAAGTCCAAAGCCTTGATCTTTAAGATAGACTTTGAAAAAGCTTTTGATTCGGTCAGATGGGATTACTTAAATGTGGTTCTAGCTAATTTTGGTTTTGGCCTTAAATGGCGTAGTTGGATTCAAGGATGTCTTAACTCTGCTATGGGATCTATTCTTGTCAATGGTAGTCCGACCTCGGAGTTCAAATTTTCTAAAGGATTGAAACAGGGGGATCCTCTATCTCCTTTTCTTTTTATTCTGATCATGGAAAGCTTGCATCTATCCTTTAATAACGTGGTGAATGCTGGGCTTTACAATGGTATTCAGATTGATGAATCTCTTAACTTATCCCACTTGTTCTATGCTGATGATGTTATTTTTGTTGGTAAATGGAATTCATCAAATTTATCAACAATTGTTAACGTTCTTAAGTGGTTTTATTTGGCTTCGGGTCTCAAGATCAATCTTAATAAAAGTAAGCTTATGGGTATTGGTATTTCTCATGATGTGGTAGCTTCAGCAGCTAAGTCTATTGGTTGTTCAATTCTCCATACTCCTTTTAACTATCTTGGAGTAAAGGTAGGTGGTATTATGTCAAGACTTAGCTCTTGGGATGACGTCATTGCAAAATTATCCGCTAGACTTTCTAAATGGAAGCTCAAACTTCTATCGATTGGTGGTCATCTTACTCTCATCAAATCTGTTTTGAGCTCTTTACCGTTATATTACATGTCCTTATTTAAGGTTCCTAAAGGCGTTCTTAGTAAAATGGAATCTATTCGTAGGAATTTTTTCAATGGTGTGGAAAATGCAAAGAAGAAGATGTCATTGATTGGCTGGAATAAATTTTTAGCTTCTAAGAAAAATGGAGGTCTTGACGTCTCTAGTTTTTTTGCTTATAATCGCGCCCTTCTTTTCAAATGGATTTGGCGGTTTCTTGCTAATGGTGCTTCTTTTTGGTCTCGATTTATTTCAGCTATATATGGTATTCATGGAGCTCTTGACAACTCTTCTTCCTATTCAAGAAGATCTCCTTGGCTCGACATTGTTAATGAAGTCAGAAAGCTTGCCTCTAAGGGCATTGATCTTCTTTCGCTTGTCAAAAAGAAAGTTGGGAATGGTGAGGCTACTTCCTTTTGGAACGATGTGTGGCTTGGTGATTTTCCCCTAAAGCAAACGTATCCGGTAATTACTTTGATTCTTCAATATTTCACTCTCCTCATCAGGCTTAAAAAGTGTATGCAAGTCTCCCCATAGCATTAAATCATATCCTTCTGGTTTTGAGGAACTATACCTTTCTTTGACCAGCCTGTATAACTCCACTACATCTTGTCTATCAAAATCATATAACATCTCACTCAGAATCTTGTAGTTCTTTAAGCTTTCATCTCCTCTGATGATTTTGTAATACATGAAATTTTCTGACACAGTGTAAGTCTTCCAATCCACAATTGGATACTTTGTAGATAGAGACTCAACATCTACTGCAACATCTTCCATTGGAACTATATCTAAATAATTTTTAAGTTCTTCTTTCTCATCATCTTGTTCCACCTTTTGTTTCTTAGTAGTACTTCTTGTTCCTCTTCTAGGAAGATATTTCTTCCTCTTTCATGTAGTCTTCTTAGAGGTATCTTTCTTAATTTTTTCTTCTTTAATTTCTTGAAATTCAGCAGGCTTCTTCTTTTCCTTTTCAATTTCTAAATCCATAGGTACAAAGTTATGATTGAAATCCCATACCTTTTCAAAAATTTGCCTAATCTCATCATAGCTCATTCCTTCAAAGTCTTTCATCTGGTAATTACTTTGATTCTTCAAGTAGACAATCATGTTCTTCCTTGCTTGAGCTTCTGACTTAGGTTTATTCTTCAAATCCCAATACTTTTGAATTGAAGGATCATTCCAATCAATATCCTTAGTTGTCTTAAGTTCAGTTGTAACTCTTTCTTTATCCAATGCTAAGAGCTGTCTTACCATCTCTTCATCTCTTGCTATTTGAGCTCTTTCCTCTTCATCAACTTGTTCTTGTAATCTGATAGCTTCTTCTAAACCCAGTCTCTCTTGTTCCAAAAATTTCTTGGAATTTTTCTCAGGTTCTGGTTCAGTCATGATTGCTTTGCCTTTATCCTTCCTTGCCTCTTTACTCCTTCTGCCATATACAACTCTACCAGCAGTACTACGAGTTTCTCTGGCAGTACTAATATTTATAGGAGCAGTACTAACTGTAATACCAGCAGTACTATCTTCTAGTTGTCCTTCTTCAGAAGTATCTTGATCATGAACAACTTCATCATCTTGAGCAAAGTAGTTATTAGGGTCTTCATCTATGTCAGATATCTTCCTCCCCTATTTGGAAGAATCATCTTCTTCATCCTCTAAAAGCACAACCCTTGCTCTCTTCCTTGCTTTCCCAGTCTTGACTTTAGACTCCAACTTCTTAATCCTGAGAATAAGCTTAGTGAATGCAGTACTATAAGTTTGCTTTGTCCTCTTTAAATCATCCTCCAAGACTCCAATCCTTTCAGACAATTTTGTAACCAAATTCATCAATTCTATTAGTTTCAGGCTACCCTCATCACTTCCATGTGAGTGAACAGCATGGAGAGGTGATTCATTGGGTGTTGGAAGATGGTACTCTGCATCAAGTGAAGGTTGAGGTTCAAAGGTAGCTTCAGATGATAGTGAAGGTGATGATGTGATCCTGGATGGTATAGGTGAAGATTCAGGTGTAGGTGAAGTAAGCATAGTAGGAAATAACCCAATTTCTACCCCTGTATATCCTTTGGTAAGCCTCCTCATGTTGCTAAAAACCTTGTTATTTAGAGAGGGTACAGGATATGTGCTGGAATGTGTCTTAAGCTGTTTCTTTTACATATCTAGGCAAATTTGAATAAACCTAGGATACATTAAGAACTTATGGGGGCTTCCTATGTTTGTGACCATATGTTCAAAAATCAGCCTAGAGAAGTTGTATTTCCTATTTGTTGCTAAGCAGATAAGAGCAGTAGCTATGTTACTACTAAATTGCTCCCAAACAGTCTTCTTAGGGCTAAGGCAATGAAGTAGAGTATGTATAAGAAACCATCATTGAGGTGAGAAAACACCCTTCTGAAAAGTTAACTTATCTGAATCTGGTTGATACCCTATGAGTGCAAGCTGCTCAAAAATCTCTGAATTGGGAATAGAAGTGATACCATCAAGATCTTTCAACTTGAGATGTCTTCTTAAGGAGGCTTTAGTGATAGTCTTGGATTGACCATCAATGATAGCAGTGATTGTTACCTACCCATCAGCGTTAGTAGAAGCTTTAGCAGTCCTCCAAAATTGTTTGATGAATGAGATATAGATATGTGGCTTCTTAGTGAGAGCATAACTGATATGATGAAATCCCTCACTCACTGTAGACTTTTCCAAGAACGCTGCCATATTGTGCTTATCAAAAAATTCCAATCTAGCCATGAGTAAAAAGGTGATTAATGATTTGGGATATAAGTATGAAGGCTGGAGAAAGTTAATTGAGATTATTTAGAGAAAACGTAGAGATATGGTTTGACCGACTTAAAGAAATTTGAGTTTATCGTGATTAAATCAAACGAATATATAGAAAGATCATGAAAGTCCAATTAGTCAAACCCTATGTTAGGAATAAATCTTCACAAGACTTAATACTGCCAACAGTACTAAAAGAGTTAGTACTGCCAGTACTAACTTAGTA
>BQNB010087986.1:0-27776 GCA_026074375.1 Tanacetum coccineum | reverse complement strand
GGGAAAAGTACGTGAAGCAAAAAATTCTTTAACGACTGCCACAATATCATGTTCTAAAAGCTTCCAATATCTATGAAAGAACTTAAAAGTGAAGCCATCAGGACCAAAGGATTTATTTGTTCCATAATCCCAAACCACACTCTTTATCTCCCCATTAGAGACATTTCATTCGATATCAACTTGTTGCTCCAATGATAACCTATTAGTGAATTGACCAGCAAAGCAAATACAAGAGGAGACGGGCGAGGAGAATTAAGTAGAAAAGTATTTTAGGAACACACTTTTCACAACCAATGGAATAACAATCCATTCGCCATCAACAAGGGTCCCACACATAGCTAACTGAGAACGTTTACTGTTAAGAATACAATGAAAGAATTTTCGTATTCTCATTACCTTCTATAGCCCAACGAATTATAGATTTCTGAGCCACTTCTACTGAGTCAATAGAATTAGTCTCATTGAGTTCTTTTAACAATAAGGATCTATCGGATAAAATCTCTTCATGACTATCATCTTGGTCAAGAATTTTATCGATATCAGAAAGTTTAGATTGAACGGAGATCTTCGCATTATAAGAGCTTTTTTTAACATTTTTGGTCCATTGTTGAACGACAATTTGAGAGCTTGAAGTTTCTTCCTTAAATTAATCATACCATTCGAGTCAGTAGTGGCTAAGCTCTTTCATGCATCTTCTACCATTTTTTCAAAGCCATCGAAGTTAAACCAAGAGTGAAAAAAATATAAATGGAATAGGACCATAATCAATGCTTAATTCCCGCATGAGAATAGGATGATGATCTGAAAGATTTCTATCCAAGCAAAGAGCCAAAAGAAATGGGAACGAAGCCAATAATCCTTTAGAAACAAGAAATATATCCAACATACTCATCTTATTGGTGGTCTTGTGAGCCCAAGTGAAAGCATAACCATCAAGAGGAAGGTCAATCAGACTTGCTAAGAAAATAAAACTATTGAAAGCGTTAGCACATTAAATGTTGAAAATTAAACCATATCTTTCTTGTTTAATTCCAACTTCATTAAAATCCCCCATAATCACACAATCTCCATCCCATCGGTCTATTAGACGACATATGTAATCCCATAACACCCTCTTTTATATTAGATCTTGGGGAGCATAGATAAAAATGATAAGGAGTTTGGAAGAGGAAGGAACCCAAGTACCCATAACAGCCAGGAAATTATCAGACGAGGTAACGTTCTCTTTGACAAACAAAGTAGGATCCCAAACAAATAAAATACCCCCGAGTTGCCTAAAGAAGAACCAAGAGCATAACCAAAAGAAGAATTACCCCACAACGTCTTAATAGTAACCAACTCCATGCTCTCCATTTTAGTTTCCCGAAGAGATACAAAATTAACATGATGTTTCATGCACAACCCTTTACCCACCCTTTTTTGGCCTTATGACTAAGTACTTAAATGTTTAAGGATAAAAACTTCATTTGAAAACATTGCATTCTCTTTGTGAGCCAATAATGACTTCATTGTTCCTCATACTCCCTTCCATATTGTAGCCCATAGTTTGTCCTATCTTAACTAACTCGTCCATCAATTGTAATACTGAACCGCTTGTGTGAACCCTTTTCGAACAAACACTATTATTCGATGAAAAATTTCCTTTGGGAACAGACTCTTCAAGCTTATTTGAAGTAGAATTAACATGCTCATTTACCTTGTTACTTGGTGTAAAACTAGGTGGATATTTCAAATCGTCACCACTATCCTTTCTCTTGTTCAGGATATCATATAAATTAAAAGGGTCATCCATAAGAACTTTGTCATTATCAAGCATTATATTGTTGTGGTTGTTATCATAAAGTAAGTCGTTATTGTGCATACAACTTGATTCAGAGACCCTCTCAACATCATTATCTGATGTGACTTTATCACCAGACTGTGACCCATTGTCTTCAACATCTTCTTCATCATAAGAATGACTTACCTTCATAAGAATAATTACAAATAAACGGATCTCATGCTTCAATTTCCTTTGCATGAATCTAATACACTGAACCTTTCACAATGACTTTAAAACGTACAGCAATGATCTTGTTGAGCTTAGTTTTCACACATAAGTGCTTATAAAATAGATAGTTTGCATCTAAATCCTCCCATTCAACAAGGTCACCCCATTTAGATGTCACTTTAGCAAATGTATTACGGGTCCACATTACAGGCAAGCCTTCAAGAGAAATCCAAACGATTCTCTCATCACTAACAAAAGAGTTACAAACCGGTTTCAGAGAGGAGAACCACGACCCTACACATGTACGATTCAAAAGTTTCTCCTTAGCAAATGTAGAGACTGTTTCAATAAGGACCCATAAGCCTCTCAAATAAGTGAGTGAAAAGTTCCGAAAACCCTCGTTTTCTAGAATAACGTATAGATTAGGCATGGTTGTGATATCTTTTACTTTACCCATAAAAGACAAGCTAAAATATCTATCCGAAATACATGAGTCATCAAGAATCAAAGATAGAAGAACCTGATCAGATATGACGTTATCCGTTTTACCCGATTTAATAATAGAGACAAAAGAACTTGGCGAATTCCTCTCATTAGCATCAGAGGGGTGGGAAGGAGCAGAAGGTTTACGTTTTCTATTAAAACGGGAAACATTTTCATGAAGATGGAAGTGCCCAATCCAAATGGTGCATAAGTTCACGATAAGACGATCAATATTATCCACATTAATAAACCAGACGAAAGCAAATTTCTTACCTGCTTTAGATTTCTTATAAGGAATGAAAGCACCCACAACTACTCCATAATCATTCGACCTTCCAAAGATCATGAGCCGTAATGTGATTAGGGAAGTTAGTCATGAAAATTGATTAAGAGATTGATTGGGTTTGATCCTCCTTAGATCTATAAGACTTCTAATTGCCATCCCTCATAATGAATAATCAAACTGAAATCCAAGAAACAAAAAAGAAAACCCTAGAAAAAGAAACCATAAATCACGTTAGGGCTTGCAAGAAGAACACCAATGAATGAAAGAGAACTAAAAGGCAGATCTAACATATCACAATGAAAGAACCCTAAAACATCAAACCAATCCCTATGGTTTCAAAGCAAGCAAACCTGTAAGAAACTTAGTTATGGGAGATCATCACGACATGGTAACACTCACGATAACAGGGACTTAGCAGGTACGTTACATATGAAAGGTAGTAGATCAGAAAAAGTTAAGGATCTTGGTGGGAGCCATGTTTCGCCAGAGAGAAAAGGGTTTTGTTATTTTAAAATACAAATTATCCTATCATTATTAAACATGCAGGGCTTAAAGAAAGAGTATCAAAGATCAAAACTTGTTATTAATATTCCTATTCGTATATTTACTATGCGTTGAGGGTTTTAGTCCTTATAGTAATAGAAACTCTCACACTTGGTCATTTTTTCATGACAGTCATTAGTTTTACTAACCTAGCAGGGCACGTGCCTCAAGTGTGATGGGAAAACTTGTCATTTCATTGTTTGCCCATTTACTCCTGATAAGTTTCATCTGTTCCCGCCTATACCTGCCAACTTGTGTTCCCAAGGAACGTTATAATCAGGGACTAAATTTGCAAGTCGCAATCGTTTCATCTTCAACACCATTTAAGTGACTTGACTTAACTGTTCATACCTTTCAAACCATTATAGATTCCAACCAATCTTGTATTTAAGCCAAGCATTATCCTTTTCATTTTCATTGCTTACAAACCTTAAGAATCCAAATACTAAATCAAACCATATCATATCAATGGCCCGTATCACATCATCTTCTACAAACATTGAAATTAAAATGGTAGACTTAGTTAAGAAAGAAGTAGATAAAGACTAAGTGATTGAGAAAAAGTCCATAGAACTTTGCTTGGAAGTGATTGAGGTTCATATACAGAGTGAAAAGGAGACCGGGGATCTTGGAAAGTTTAGTGGTGACCCTCTGACTGACTGTGTGTATGTTGAAAAAGGGATTGGGGGAAGGTTTCGTGTCTCCAAATCATGGTGGCCGAATCTCATCTCAGTATTCGCGAGAAGCACCTATTTTTTGGCAAGATGTATTTAGGGATAATAGGTTAGGTTTACGTGTAGCCGTGTAAGGCATGGTTTTTGGTTGTTATGCGAGGTGTAACTTTTTGTGTATGATGTTTCCCAATCAATGAATATGAAGTTTTTTGTTCTCCTATTTTACATATTAATATGATGTTCTACGTTGCCAATGAATATAAAGATATATGTTTCTATGTTTGACATTGTTCCCTGTTTCCAAACACCCATATGTGATCATACCTTGTCAACTGCTTGTAAACATTGTAATAATATTTTCTTAATCATTAATTGTTTCATATTTTTTCATTGGTATTCGTACATGGGTGTTTGGAAACATTGAGATCATTCTGTGTTCCATGTTTTATCTTTGTATACCATGTTTTACTTTTGATAGTCAATAATTATAGAAACAAAGATTGATTGCATTACAAACTTTATTTAGGAAATGTAGTTCATATAAAAAAACACAAACATATGGAAACACTATAAACAGAGATTACACAACATGAATAAAATAATAACAACTTTGGAATATTCATAAGTTCCAAAAAAAGCAAGGCATAAAATGATCATGTGGTGCCCTTATATCACCTTCTAAATACTTAACAATCTTAAATTATATGAAATGTATTTGATATCAAGGTGATATAAAATGATCATGTTGTGCCCTTATATCACCTTCCAAATACTTATATCACCTTTTTAAAATTACCTCTCTTTACCCTTGATTGTAGCAACTTGTAAACTAAGTATGCAACTTGTAAACCAGTCTAAAAGAGAAAACTAGCACAGCTTGTAAGAAATAACCTCTCTTTACACAAATTTGACTATTAACACTCAAGTAGATAGCATACAGTTACCAAAATGTCCACAAGGATGGCTTATGCTAGTCAATTCAACTAATCCAAACACCCACGTGAACCACAAAATAATTACAAATAACATAAGTTTGACTTTTGCAAGTCAAGTATAATGCTCCAAATACTCTTGGAAAGTCAAATAAATAGAATATAAATGCATAAATAAATAACTACATATTGTAGTAAACAACCATTAACAAAAGATAAGTGTCTTAAACATGCCCAGGATACAAAGGATAATACATAACCATTCTTAAACATGCCCAGGATACAAAAGATAAGTACCATAACAACAGAGGTACCATAATAAAATATAAGTATCTTAAACATGAAATCCCAAACCATAATCTTCCATTGCCTTCTCACCTGAATTCAACCTTCTCTTTGTGTTTGGTCTTCCAAATGGAACATTTCTATATGCACTCTTGAAGAACAATCTAATAACATACATGAAAAGAGAAAGAGATGTGATTTTAGAGAGAGAGTGGTTGGATGGCCATTTTAGAGAGAGAAAGAAACATGAAAGGAAACTTGTATTATGTGTGTGAAATAATGAACAACCAACACCCTTTCCATTGCATGGAAAAGGTTTAAATACCACCTATGGTGGTCGGCTAAAGGCTTAGGCCCTTGGGCTTTCTATGGGCTTTTGATGCCTTGGCCCGGTTAGCTTACTAAATATTACATTGTGGACTACGAGCTAGAAACGTACAATACGTGGAGTGACCGATCCTTTATTGAATTCCTAACAATCTCCCCCTAAGGGAGGTTACTCCAATTTATAAAAACTTAAGCTCTACATTTTATGAATGTCTTCAATCTTTAGCTCGTAGTCTTGTTATCATGTTCTTTATCTTGTGAATCTTGATGTAGCAATCTTTAGACTTTTAGGCCTTAGCTTGTATCTTGTTCTTGACTTGTATGTGATCTTTTGAGCTTCTTAAGATCATTAACCAAGCATAATCCTTATTCTCTATCTTGTAATCTTTGTCTTCTTGTGACTTCTGGACCGACATGCTCATACTGTTCTTGATGTTTGAAAGCGAGTGTAGCCATCTTTCTTGTTATTCTTTAACTTTAACACTTCGTCACTTCGAGAAAGATATTCGGTATCAAAGTGACGGTAACTTCTTTGAATTTTTTTGACTTTAATACTTCGTCACTTTAAGAAAAATGTACGTTATCAGAGTAGTGGAAGTCTTGAAACATGTACTTGAGGTTTCATGATGTCTTTATATTTGTCGGTCGGGTATGAGCATGTGGTTATGAATATTTGAGACAGCTGGAATCGGGTACCTCCATGACCATCTTTATATGAATCTGCAATAAAACAGTTAGCAATAAATCTGGGGGACGAATATGGCTTTGTCATTCGCCCATGTTTGGTTGGAGTAACCTTTAAATCCGTGAGGATCGACCTGTGATCAGGTAGATTCAATTTAAAAAGAATCTCCTTGACAGGATTTCCAGCTGTAGTATTGAATCTTTCTAACACATATGTATTAGATTCATCGTACTCAGCATGTTCTGTTTATCAAAACGTCTTAAAGCTGATAGCACGATAAGAGTGAACCAGCGAGTTACTATCTCACCAATTGAAATAAAAATTGATTTGAAAATCAATCGACGTGTCACTTGCTAAAGTGGTTTTGTGACACATCGAGAGTGTTAATCATTTCAAAAGTTCATCATCAATCGTCAATTCATATACTGGAACAAGTTTGATTCATTAAGAATCACACCATCGTTTCTTTCCAGTTGTCACAAGTTTGATTCATATAGAATCGCACAAGTCACCTACCATGAGCTTGTTTGATGTTGGCTCAAGCAGGATTTCCATCTTCACTGTGATTACTTGAGTATCACTCTGATGTTCTGGCAAAATCACAAGGATAATGCGTAGGACTCTTTATATATTTCTCGTTATTCACATTGTGTGAGATAGCAAGCATAATTTTGACAAGTGTCCTAATGAGATTTATGGATGATCTCTTTTGGCTCTAGACTCAATAGTGCACTTTGGTTTTAGTGATCGAAGGCTGGAGCAGACTGCCACCTTTTCAATACCAACTAACTCGGAGTGAGAAAGTTGATAGAAATGTGTGTAATCTCCGTAAGAAATGAGACAAAAATCTTTTAAGAGATTCTGGGTGGCTAGGGAGGGTTGTACATTGCATCACTGGGTCCATGATACTAGTATTCAATGTCAGCAATCATCTTTGTGATTCTTGACAGCAGATGTATTGACCCATTTTCTGCCTAAGTGTAAGAAGGGCTTCTTTCTTTTTACCCTTTATCTTAACTTTTCTTTTTAAATCTTCAACCCCTTCAGCGCTTACCGAGACTTCATGACTAATACCTTGTTGTGTTTGTTCCAGTACTAGCTCCATCTCAGTCGGCACTATTCCCTTATTCTCACTTTTACTCCTTTTTTCATACCTAAGGACTACTACACTATCTAGTGGAATATCCCTGAGTAGATCCCTTCGGTTCTGGCTGGATCATATGAATGAATACCTAAACTTAACCACCTTATAACTCCAATACAGTAAATTAAATGGTCGATCTTTGGTACTTCCACATTTCAGCCAATCACATAACCATTTGCTCCCCCTTCATATGTGCATCGATTAATCGAAAGAGTTTAGCACATATATGGGAAAGCATACACTTGAGATCTTAAAAATAATATCTTTAGCCATATATTTTAATCATATTTTCTCCCCTTATCAAAAATCTTAAATCTCTTGATATTTTGGATATCAATTGATTCAAATATAACTGCTTTCGGGGAAAAAATGTCCAATTATTAACAAGCCGCACATTAGGAACTTTTTTTAAATGCTACACCCCACCAATAATAAAGTATTATATGGTGTTTGAGTACGTTAATTTGAAAAAATTTTAATTAGAAAATTTTTAAATTTACTAAGAAATTCTTAAAAATTCATACTCAAACACTATATATGCCTAATTTTTAAGTCTATACTACACATTTATATATTCACAAGATTAATATTTACGAGGTTTAACCTGAATGATGAGAACATCATATGATAGAATCATATGGTTCTATGTCAAAGCCGTAGGTATTCCCCGTAGTCTCTTTTAAGAAGTTGTCTTAGCTTCCCCCCGAACCAGCAATCCTTTCTTGAGTAGATTCAAAGCAGATGTGCAAGCCGCATCAAGCAGTCTTGATGTATAAAGCCCAAATATCCGAAGTACACAACTAATTCAAAACCGTAACACCAAAGTCAATTAAGTCTCGGATGTCCGCATTTCTCCTTACATGATAATGATGATATAAATTGCAACACCAAAGTCAACTAAGTCCCGGATGTCACAATTATTCCTTCTTAATAAGTCGAAATGATAACACCTAAGTCAACTAAATCCCAAATGTACTCAATTCTTTCTGTAGAATACTGACTAACTTAAGGAATCATCATACTTATCAAACCTATGTCTACCTCTTTTGTCAACTAATTCTACTCCCTTTTAATAAATAAGCTTAGTGATTAACCATTTGAGGAAGCATTTATTGAATCAGTAACCAATCTTCTCACGCTTAGAATAAATCTTCTTGCAACACTTCCCCTAGTATTTTAAATGATGCATACTAAACATAACAAGATATCTCTTCCCCTATGTGGATGAAATGGTGCGCCCGAAATTAATAAGTTAAACACTGATTTTCTCTGCGGTTATGACTTTTGTCTTCCCGGAATGACCTAAAATAAGAATAGGCTATGGACTCTATCACGTGTACTTTTTGTACATTCTAGTATATCTACTCCTTCCCCCTTGCTGGTTTCGATACCCCGGAATCAACAAAACCTTGTACGCACATATACTTGAGATCGTGTTCCAAGAATTAATAAGCTTAAATCTATTCCGAGAGAATCAACTAAGTCTTAAATTGCAAATAAGTCCTTAAAGTTTGAAATAAATGACATCTAAAGCTCTTATAGTTAATATAAATGAACCCCCCTTGAAATTGTGATATGTCATTATCAAAACTTTATCCATTTATTTCGTGACTTATTTTGAAAGACCGTTTTAAAAAAATTATTGGATGTCACATTCTACCCCTCAAATGATGACCCATTTTATATTTAAAGAGTTATTGTCATTGTTTGAGTGGTCGAATTGTCTTTGAAAATCTTTTTGTGATTACTAAAAACACTGATTCATTGTGAAGACAACTTTTTACTAATAAAAATAAGTTTTCTCTTATTTTGACACATAAGCGCACTGACACGTACACTAATTTGTATATAGGAAGCACATGTTGTGTTGCAAAGTAAACACAAGCCTTTGCATGGTCATAAAGTAGACCATGCCCGAGAATAAATTCCCGTTGTTAGGAACAACTGTCTTTTAGACGACATGTTTTCCTTAGGGTGAAAAGCGGTTTACTATCTGAAATAATAGCAAGCCATTTGGCATGTTTTGAAAACATTTGAAAACTTCTCTCGAACTTCATTTACAGGCTCGTATCATTGTTGAATGACATTTCTAAGACCGTGAATGTTATCGATTTTCAGAAGACATGCCATTTGAAAACTTCTTTTTGTATTTTTCTCATTTTTTAATTTTGTATTCTGTTTTTGAAAAAAATTATATAAAAAGAAAATATTTTTGGTTTTTCTGAGTTATATTATATACATATGATACAAAGGATATTCGAATAGGTACCACCACTATTCGTCAACGTCATCTGCCAACTTTTTCAGAGTCTCCGGCGTAAAACTTCGCATACCCAGCTTGTTGATTAGAAAACTCATTTCTTGCTTCTTTCACGCCAAGCGCTTTAGTGACGATTGTCCCCAATTGATACTCCGAATTGACAAAGTAAAGTCGATCACACCATTTTCAACATGGCTCCCGTGATGAAGTGAAAATCGTGATGTCTATATGCTTGGATCGGGAAATGTTGAACGTTTTGTTGCAACATAAGGCAATAACTTTGTTATCAACAGTACATTGGAATTTTATTGAATCCTAAAGCCATTAGTCGGGAAGTTGTAATCTCGTCCAAAAGGAACTTGAGCACAACAACCGGACAAAGCAATATATTCAGCTTCCGTACTGGATATCGTAGCGCTTTTCTGCCTTTTAGACGACCAGCTCACAAGTCTATCACCCAAAAGTTGTATACTGCCAGATGTGCTACGGCATGTATCTTGACAACCATCATGATCCGCATCTGCAAATGCTGTTAGTGCAAAGGAAGAATCCTTCGGATACCAAAGCCCCCGATGTACGGTTCCTTTTAGATACCGAAAGATCCTTTTTATCGCATTTAAGTGCTTTTTGGTAGGCCGAGCCTGATACCGGGCACACATGCATATAGCAAATTGTAGGCCAGGTCTACTGGCTGTAAGATAAAGGAGGGTGCCAATCATACCATGGTAGTGTGATGGATCTACACCTTCTTCTTCTCATAAACCAAAACTTTATTCTGTCACTCCTTTTCCAAAATCCTCGGTTCTTCCCAAAGTTAATAAGACGAATGCTTTGTCCAAACTAGTCACTTCAAACTCGGCACCCTCCAAATGAGAATCGAAAGTTGTGCAAACTGTTAATGTGATTGACCCTAGAATCTTTAGAATTAATCCTTCTAAGACCTCTAGGGAAGATAATGTTGTTCCTAACAAACCCATTAAAATAAGCGTTAGGATAAAACCAATCACTGTTTCTTAACTAAATGTTATTCATAAGCAACAAGTGAATTCTGGCTCAAACAATTTTTCCTCTACCAGAGTAAACAACACTGCTAAGACTAGAAGACCACATCCTAGGAGAAACTCTAATACTGATAGGGTTTCATCTAAGTCTAAGAGTAGTTGCCTCTGGAATAACGTCAAGAAAATAGAAGAAACCCATAGGAATTCCAAAATTCCTAAGAATCAGAATCACATGTCATCTGAATGTAATAACATTACGCTTGCCATTCGAAATGCTAAATCTAAAATTGTTTGTGTTATGTGTAAGCAATTTTTAGTTACTGCCAATCATGATGTATGTGTGCTTAAATTAGTAAATACATGATTCTCGTGCTGATAACCAAACTTCCAATAGTCGCAATACATAAAATCAAAAGAATCATTAAGGCAAATGCCAAGAATCGAAGGATTTTTTAGGGTCCAAAGGAAGTCTTGCTTCATCTAGGCCTGGCAAACATAGCATTTGTCTTAGGTGGATTCCAACTGGAAGAATTTTTGCCATGTGTGGAAAAGTAACTGCATCCAATAACACCGAGAATAAGGCTGAAAATGCGTATTTGACAATGCAAAGTACTTCTAATCCCCTCGGACCTTCAGCAAAGGGATTTTCTGATTTCTACTTCTCTTCTTAGCATGTTATCAAGACTAAGGAAACAGCATACTTCTATCTATCTGATTGATGCTCTCTAATCTCTGAGTCAATGGCTTGTAATCAAATGTCAGATTGCAACCCGAGCTTCAAATAAAAGGGTAGTGTACCATTAGTCGCTTTACCTTCAAAAAGAATAGAAATCTTCTTGTTTTAAAATTGTGACATAATTTTTTCATGAATTTTTCAAATCTTTCAAAATTTTGTGTTTCACACTAAAAACACTCCCTCCTCATGTCGCTTTTAAAATTCGAATCATTCTTTATAAGTGGATCAATTTTTGAGGGGGATCATTTTTTGAAAACTAAGTTTTAATGCTTTCTTTTATGTGTCTAAACATTTCACCATTGTATATAGTTATAAGAAAAACAAAATATAAAAATATAAAACCTATAAAAGCAAAATACAAAATCAAAAATTTCAAAAATACCAAAAATATTCTTCTATTCTTCTCCGACATGTCTCATCGAACAAGTCCATAACATTTACGCACCTAGAAATGTTGATTAATATTAACGCGGGTGAATAAATGAAGTTTGAGCGAGAGTTTCAAATGCTTTTAAAACATGTCTTTTCCCATTTTTCTCTACGACTTCTAAGTAAATGTCAACTTAGGACTCGGGACCTAAAGAAAGGAAAATGTTCATTTATGTACATTTATCCTAAACAACGGGAAGTTCACATCTTCTCGGTCTTGAGCAAAGTCATATAAACATTCAAAGTTTTGAATGCTCAAGAGAAGTACTAAGGAAAATGATGGTAAATAGAATATATCCACATATTTTCCTGTTGAGCACATTTTTCAGATATTTTCAAGAAGAAAATTTCAAATTCTTTTCAAAATGTGTGCTCAACAAACTCCCTCTCCAAGTTGTCAATCTATTCGATATTGAGGGGAGTATAATAATATGAAATTCCATTATGCATGCTCTCCCTGTGCCCCAAGACTTAGTAGACTCATGGAATTTCTGGACATTAACTTATTATTTAATTCCTAATAGTCAAATAATTGAAAACACATATGCAATTTTTGAGGGGGAGAATAGTGATTAAAAAGTGATCAATACGGATTAATAACGGATACGATCTTCAATCTATAAGTTCATTCCCAAACATCGCATGTGCTAAACTCTTTCATAAAATGGTGCATATGTGTAGGGGGAGCTTTTTTAGTAAGTCTGAATAACACTCAATTTGGTCTAAATGGTTTCTCACACACAAGATTAATTTTTTTTATCAAAATAAAAAAAATATCGAATGGTTTTATGGATCTTCATGGCAATACCCCAAAGACCAACCAACTATTGTTTCTCAAGGAGTTATAAGGCGGTTAAGGTTAGGTATATTCATTCCATGATCCAGCCAGAACCGGAGGGATCTACCCAGGAATACTCCATTAGATAGAATAGAACAAGTCCTAGGTAATGCTTGAAAAAAGGAGTAAAGTGAAATAAGGGAATAGCGCCGACTGAGATGGAGCATGCTGGAAACAAAACCCAACAAGGTACTAGTTATGAAGTCTCGGTAAGCACTGAAGTGGTTGAAGAATGAAAAAGAATTGTAAGGATAAAGGGTGAAAAGAAAGAAGCCCTCCATACAACCCTAGGCAGAAACCGGGTCAATACATAATCTATCGGTAATCACAAAGATGATTCTGATATTGAAGACTGACATCATGGACCCAGTGATGCAATGCACAACCCTCCCTAGCCACTCAGAATCTCTCAAAAGATTTATGTTTCATTTCTCACAGAGATCAACACGTTTCTATCGGCTTTCTCATTCCGAGATCGTTGATATTGAAAAGGTGGCAGTCCGCTCCAGCCTCCGATTACCAATAATAAATGTGCACTTATAGAGTCTAGAGCCAACGAGAACCATCAAAAATCTCACTAGGGTACATCATTATACAACATTTGGTATCATTAAGTCCTACGCATTATCCTTGTGATAATTGCCAGAACATCAGAGTGATACTCTTTAGTATTCACAGTGAAGATGGAAATCCTTCTTGAGCCAACATCAAACAAGCTCTTGGTAGGTGACTTGCGAGATTCTATATGAATCAAACTTGTGTCAACTGGAAAGAAACGATGGTGCGATTCTACATGAATCAAACTTGTTCCAGTAATATGAATTGACGACTCAATCAGAAAGATAGTAACTATCTGATTCACTCTTACCGTGTTGTCTGCTTTGAGACGCTCCGGTAACGAGAACGGCTAGTGCAGCTGCGAAACCCTGTCAAGGAGATTCTTTTGAATTCTACCTGATCACAGGCAGTATTTATACTGATTAACGGGGAACCGTGGTTATTGCAACCGTATTCGACGAAGTGACAAAGACACTTTCGTCCATATATGTTTATCTCTAACCTATACTTGCAGGTTTTCCTGACGGTAGCAGCTTCTAGTCCATGACGAGTCAAGATTCAAGACCTCATGCTCAATCCACAAAGATTAATTCATGATGAAAGCTCAATCTATCAAAGTCTTCCGCAATCTCTGATGAACAAGCACTTCCTCATAAGAACATTTTGTGGTTCAAGTAATCATGTTAAAAGAAAATGTTGAGGGAGATTGTTAGCAAGCTTTCAAGATCTTGAGCATGAGGGTGGAGACACAAGATCGCAAGGCGGCATAAAGATTCAAGGATAAAGATTTAGATATCTCAGTAGTCAAGACAAATCAAGGCCAAAGACCACGATATCAGTATTTTGTCAAAGTATATCAAGTTAAAGATCAAGATCCAAGATCACAAGCATGCAAATGGATCTTCAAAAGAATTCCCAAGAATACAAGGCTCCAAGTCTCAAGACGTCACAAGAAGGATCCACAATTGAATGACCACCCCTTAGGGGGAGATTGTTAGCCGTGATATTTAGTAAAGTGATGGTCATTAAACAATCCCGAGCCTTGTATAGGAAAACGTAGTTTTCGGGAATTTAGTTAAGCTAGTTGGGCCTAGTTGTCGGGCTCAAGCCCATTTGTTCTATGTACTGGCCCAACTCAAAGCCTACAAGAATAGTCCATCTCTTGGAACTATTTAAAGCCCTCTCCAAGTGTGGAGAGGGTGTTGCTTCTCATTTTTCTTTTGTGAAACAAGTAACCATTTTTCTTTGTTTTTACTTTCTCTCCCTAAAATCTATTTTTCTTATTTTTGTGTTTTGGTGATGAAATGATATGCTAACAATTGTGTTGATTTATAAAAACATGACATTGGTCTAGCACTATAAACTGTATTTTTTAGATGAGCATTATTAACATGCCTAGCAGTATTAAGTGGTCATAGGCCAGTTTTCATTAAAACGACTCTTGGAACTATGTTCCTGTGAGCACGAGGGTGAGCCTTTTTAGCAGAATAATTGTAATTCACCCTTGTATAATTATTCCCAGATGCCATCCTTTCCCTTTGATGGTAATTGCAGCAAGCCTGCACATGGTCAAAGCTTCCACGGACAAAACAAGCTCTATTGTACATCACAAAGTCACTTCCTAGTTGTTGGGACTTCTGATTATTCTAGTTTCTTTGATTTCCCCTAGGAGTTTGTGACTTGTACATTTCAGTATACTTAAATGGTTTCCTAACTGGTTTTTCTTATTGTTAAGATCTAACAAAATTTATCTTAGCAACAGTATGAAAAACAGTTTTCTTCTCTAACTGATTAGTTGACACCAACTCCTCAATCAATGAGGAATCAGGAGATTTCCTAACCTCATTAGAAGTATCTTCACTAACACTCATACTAGTCTTAGGTCCATATCCCTTAAACACAGACTGTTAGAAATCCTCTAAACTAGAGTTGGACAAATCAATATTTGGGGGTGAAAATAATCCTGTAAGAGGAGGTGGAACATCATTATAGCTTACAAACCCTAAACCCTTTCTACTTTTATCAGGTATCTGACTCCCTATTACTTTGTCTAGACTCTTAGAAGCTTTATCAAATTTTTCAATATTAAGTTGGTTGCTTTCTTTTTCTTGCTTAAGATTTTCTAACTCACTTTTAAGCACACTAATTTCTAAGTCTTTATATGAGATATCTCTTTTTAGAACAGTAAGTTGCTCACAAAATAGAACCTCATTCTTTTTGTAAAAGACAAGTTGTTCTTCTATAGATGCTAACCCTCTTTTATAAGTAGCTAGATTGAACTCAGATTTGTTAAACTCTATTCTTAAATCATCAAGTTGAGTTTTAAGACTTTCAAAGCTTTTTAGACAGGTTTTTGAACAAGTTTTATTATTATGTACCTTAAAGTCTGAAAAAGCCATAAGAGTCATGTTTGTAGGGACTTCTTCATCTGCCATAAAGCTCCTGTCAAAACCAGCTCCATCAATAGCCAACATAGCTTTGGAAGAAATTTCTTCCACAATTATAGTCCTTCTAGAGCTGTCTTGATTCTTGCTCTTGTTATCTTGATTCATAGGTCCTCTGCATTCCCTTGCAAAGTGTCTCAACTTGTGACAGTTGAAACACTTCACCTTTGACTTGTCATATCCAACTGTATCACTCCCATTGATAGTAATCTTTCTACCAGTTTTCTAAAAAAACTTTCTTATCCTCATGCTTAGTAATGCTAACTGCCACTTCAAATTCATCTCTTTTAAGTCATCTTCATGGATTTGTTCAAGGTCCTCATGTACAAGTTAAGACCCGTTTGGTTGACTGGCCAAAAATGCATAAACAGTGTCGTTACTTAAGTTAGCAATACTAACTTGAGTACTAGCGGTGCTAACTTGAATATTAGCAGTATTAACTCCATAAGCAGTATTAACTTTATTAGTACTGCTAGTAGATGACATAAAAGCCAAGTTCTGAGAACTTAAGCTTGAGCTTGCAGTTCCTTTAACCTCTTGTTCAACAATCTTGAAATTATTGTAGAGATCATCAAAGCTCATTATGTCTAGATCAGGTTTATTCCTCTAGACCATAACATGAGTATCTATACTACTTATAAAGGGAATTTGCCTTATCCTTGAATTTTCAACGGTTGACCTTGAAACCTTGAATCTTGAAAAATTAATTTTGTTTTTGGAATGTTTGAGAATTAAAACTTATTGCTAGATGAATTGAAACTTATCTATGGCATGTATTTAAGGGACGAGCTGGCAATGATGAATCATTAGCTGTCCAATATCCTTGTATCACACGCTTGCATCCCAATTCAACCGAATCAATATGGTTGTCCGTGGCAAATCATTTACCTCCCATTCTCTTTTCCATCTTGAAAAAAACACCTACCACCTCACAACAATACCACCACCATCGGTACTCCCCTCCACCACCGCACTCACCACACTGTCGACCCTAACCACCACCGAAACCACCATGCCGCCTACCCAAACCACTATGCCTCCTACCTAAACCATCATGCCGCCTACCCAAACCACCACTCAAGAACCCAACCACCACAGTTGCGAGACCACCAAGACCAACCACCAACTAATAGCGTTTTTCAAGATAAGAGGTAATCTATCTATACTATTATATAAAGCATTTACAATGTGGGTCCCATCAAAAATAAAGATAAGGAGGTGCAATCTTGACCATCTATCTTATTTTAAAAAATCACATCATAGAGTGACATGTGTCACTTCTTAATTAAAATATCACTTTTATTTTCAATTTGACATATCTTTTTATCTATTATTTTTTATGATCTAATTTCACCATCTTTTTTAAAATTACGTAACATTTATTTTGTTATATTTTATAAATTTTTTGCTTTTCACGTTTTTTGTGGGTTTATTTTGAATTTTTTAACAACTTTAACTTTAATTTGAATACAAACTTGATTCGTAAAAGATATATACTTTTGGAGACAATGTTTGATGGGCAAGAGAGTGTGTGAGTCTTTATACAAGCGAAGATGATGTTAATATGATGTTGCGGGAAAGCTACGGAAACCCAAACAAACGAATTCTCTAAGCGGGTAGGGAATTGCGGAGCGAGTTGGGTTAGCAATTTTTATCGCCGCCGCTATACGCGGGTATCCAACTAGTTTTTTTAATACATATTTGACTATTAATTTGTTGGTTTTTTATAGATCTGTAAAAGTTATTTGTAAATCTAGGTTTTTATAAAATTTATAATGTTTTTTAACGGCCGCCGTTGCTGTCACCGGAAAATCATTTGAGTCGTCGGAAAGCGATACTCAGGGTTTGATTTTTTGAGTTTTTTTACAAAAATTTAGGGGTTTCTGTTGGCGGAAGCTTGCTAGGAGAATCGAAAAAGTTATGTAGATAAAGAAGGTATATACATGTTTTGGGTAATAATTCTTTAACTCAATTTCGTTGTACTGCTTATTTTTAGTGTTTTTTGTTTTGTAATAATTTTGTTGCAGGTTGGTGTATCCGGAGATGGGGAGAAAGGATGATGGTATGAGGATGTGTTCATGGCAAGTTTTAGTACTGTTTTTATATATTTGTGTTCAAATTTATGTATTGTATTCTTTTGGAATATGGATTTAGGTTGAAACAGCGGGAGGGGAGAGGAGCATATAAGTCAGATCTTCGCCTTATGAATTTGTAAGTTTTTTTTATTAAAAGCATGAATAGCCTTTGCATCTATACCTTTGTTTTCGTTTTGGGTATTGGGTTGGTCACTTCATGATACTGGTAATATATATAATTTCTGAATATACTAAAGCCTATTCAATTCAATTCCCTAATTGTTTGATCTTTGGTGATGTAGAAGTACAATCCAAGGTTTCGCCTGGTGATAGAGAGTTGGTGAGGCAGAATATTCTTGTTTTTGTAGCACAAGTTCCCACTTTGTTGATGTCGAGATTATTGTATTGGTGTAGCTATTTCTAGCTTTTCCCTTTTTCCACAATTTGTTCTAAATCAAATTGGAAATTGTTTACAAGGCACAGTTGGGTGAGTGTCTAAAGACAATTATACATGCGGATTATCCAGAGCAATGGGTATGTCTTTTGCAGTAGGTGACACATAATTTACAGGACCAACAAGTTTATGGAGCTCTATTTGGGTCACGAATTCTTGCTAGAAAATATGAGTAAGTCATACATTTCAAGAGAAGCCAACATACATTCTTAGTTATGATCTTTCCTGTTTGAGTGTGTAAATGTAAATGAATCAGTATATGTAATTATTGTTTGTTATTTGTAGGTTCAAGTCAGATGATGAGAGGACACCAGTTCATCATGTGCATCTGAATTTGTGAAATTGCTTTTTAAACACAGTTAGATATCATTATAATTACCTATTATATCCAACAATCGAAATCAGTTTTTTTAGAACGTGCTGAGTTGAAATCTTCTCCTTTGCTAGAAAATAGCCCGTTAAGGCCATATATACCTTTCTGTGGTGCATACTTAACAATAGTGAAATTATTTCGAATAGTAACTTGCATCTGAATTGTGTGTCACAGGGATATGAGCAAATTATATCAGTTGCTTGTTGGTGCTGACTCGCAAGTGGAAATTATGGGAAAAAGAGATTTTGGAGGATCGTGAACCCAGTGGGTCTGGTAATATCAGCGATCTTTCTTCTAATTTCATCAAAAACTAACTTCCCTTTAACCAACTAATTTACAACATCCATTAATGTGTGCTCCTGTGTATGCAGATCCAAAGTAGTGATAGTCAAAAGCCCAAAACTTATAAAAACCATTTGCTTGTAATAATTGAAGTTATTCATGTTTTATAATCTGGATTTTATTGCTTATAACTTCACATTGATCTTTTGATTTTGTTTTATCTTTTATGTTTGATAAAATAATTACTTAATATGAATGTGTTTAACTTTTCATATAGGCTTTTATCATGAAACGTATGCGCCATCTTAATGTTGGTCTGTTCATGGCGAGATTACTTTGCACTCACCTTGCTTATTTGAAACTAAATAAGCAGAGGCAAATACAAACAACATTGTTGCCTACTGGGCCGGTTCTAATAAGAGAGAGATTCGTGATGACGAACAAGGTGTGAGTGATGACCAAATAAATTTTTACAGGTATGTTTGTTTCCTCTCTTGCCTGAGTATTTGATTATGTTACTCGAAAGTACACTTCATAAGGATGTGGTCATCGACCTATATAGAATGATAGATATGGCATACGTCGTTGGCTATCATAAATTCTAAATTCCATGGTCTTCAATTTTGGAGCTGATTTTTATATGCTGTAGGAGTATCCTCTTTTAATCTGCATTCGGTCGTAGATGACACCAACTTTTCAAGTGGAAAAGTGTTGGGATTTAACTAATCTAGGTAACCATTAGCTTACGAGTACGCAGTGGATGGATCTAGTAATAGCATATAAGTTAACACATAATAAGAAGTAAATAGAAAACGCGTACCTCTTAGCCAATTGATCAAGAAACAAGTAAGTGACTAAAACAATCACCTCTACGGTTGCTCACACAACACGTCGAACAAGTACGCAACAATGCTAGTCGTAACTTCACGAGCTTCAAACACCGAGTGTATGCTTACCTAGTAGCTTGTATCGAAAATCCAACAACCCTTGTAGATGAACCGAAAATCCAACAACCAAACAAACACGTGTACTTGTTAATGGAGCTTTGGCGACATATGATCGAATTCCATAAAAGAATTAAATACCAATAGTCATGTATAACAAAAGAAATAACAGTAACCATTATGATGTACATGGTTATTAGTTACATGCATAGAATGAAACTAGATATTCCATGAGGATTGCATGCGTAGGGACTAGCCAAATTGCATGCATAGGGTATTGTTATTATTTATTGTGTCGTCAGACTTAGAGAAGGATATACAATATATAATTTTGTAGATCGAGTGAATTAAAAGGAGGAGAGGAATGAGGTGTTTATGTAACACTTCAACCCTGGTTGTAGATAAACTAGGATACCCTTATAATTCTTATCACAATACAATACTTATTCCTTGTCTCTAAAATTTATCTCAAAACCTCCTTCTAGAAGCTATATGGGTTGGTCAACAAGTGACACCCACAAGGTTCGGGTTTTGTCAATTTTAGTCCCTTCGGTTCATATTTAAATATTCGTTAAGTTAGTTATAAAATATAACAGTAACTAACGGTTATTTAAATTATCAACGTGAAGCATATTAAATCCTTAATAATAAATAAATATATATTAAGTATTTAATAAACGTACTCTTCGTGTCTTAACGTGTGTGCCCCCAATAGGCTCACATATTCGTTATGTATTCATGCTAGCCGACTACCATAACCCAACAAAAAGTTGATAGATGCATTCATAATACCCCAAATGGATTGTCGTCACCCGCGGTTTGTTGATGGTATATGGAAAACCAGATTTTCAATTTCTAAACGGAAAGGAAAAACCGAGTACGTCAAGTTAGGGAAACATGTTTTGAAGTGGTTAATATTGTGTTTTGATTAATTACTTGGCAAATGGCATATTTGAAGCTGAATAATTAACTTGAAAATTGTAATTGATAATGATGCTTTTAGTCTTTAGCTAAAAAAATATGTCTTTTAATTCTATACCCTTTTAAAAAGTAGACATCAACATACATAATTCGTTTTTCTTAGTATTTCTCTTCCTTTAACACACTAGGTACTCATTGCTAAGGACTGTTTGCCGTCAACGTTGTAGTGGGGGTTGCGGGTGCTCATGGCGACCCACAAAATAAGTAGTATTACGTTGTAATTATGACGGAAGCATGAATTCCGTATGTTACGTTAAGGGAGTGGTGGTTGATCGTGTGTGTAAAATCGGTGCATGGTTGGTTAAAGATTGGACTTCTAAAGTTCGCTTGCATGCATTTAAATTGTTGCAGGTCTTTCTTCTCTTTGCAAATAAAGCTAAATTTTTCAAGGAAGAGATTGCTTTTGTTGCGGTTGCGTATTGCAAGTGATAAAGATAATGCTACTGATTCTTGAGGTTTATGGAGGAGAGGTTAGGGTGTTGATTAGTTTTTTTTATTTACTTAGGATCAATATAGATGGTGAAATGAGGGGCTTTTGGAACAAGGTTGCCATGAGTTGCTAATGTACGTATATTGAAACTGATTCTGTGTGATGAATTGCTAATGTATGTGTATACATAATATTCAACAATTCTTGAGGATTTAAGCGACGAGCGTTAATTGCATTTAATGCAACTCTTAGTTTTATGAGACTGATGACATTAGTAACTCATATAGTAATGTCAAAAGCATATTTTGTCTCATCTTATGCCTCGGGTCCAAGGTCTGACCAGGTAATGGAGGAGAGGTTAGGGTGTTGATTAGTTTTTTTTATTTACTTAGGATCAATATAGATGGTGAAATGAGGGGCTTTTGGAACAAGGTTGCCATGAGTTGCTAATGTACGTATATTGAAACTGATTATGTGTGATGAATTGCTAATGTATGTGTATACAGAATATTCAACAATTCTTGAGGATATAAGCGACGAGCGTTAATTGCATTTAATTCAACTCTTAGTTTTATGAGACTGATGACATTAGTAACTCATATAGTAATGTCAAAAGCATATTTTGTCTCATCTTATGCCTCGGGTCCGAGGTCTGACCAGGTAACTCGAATTAAGTCGACCAAAAGAGAACGTGCGAAAATTAACAAAGGTCTGACCAATGGAAAAAATTCGCCATGGGTTGGAAAGGCCCTGAGGTCTGACCAGAGAAGACAATCCAAATGCACGTGTTCTTCATTTGGCTGGCATAGACTTAAAACTTCACATAGGGGTATACACATAAATGTGACAAAAGCATGTACAAGAAGCATGCAAAACAACTTGTAGCACAAAGTTAAGAAAATATTTTGTTAACCTTTTTGTTATAGACATCATTTTGTCAAATATTTACGGTAGCTCTATTTTAGACGCACAAAGAAGCGGAGAAACAGGTCAGCGCGAAGCGTATTAAAAATCTGACTTCTTTTGGGGTGCCGTAGCTACACCCGCCTTAAACTTCTCTTGTAGTTTGTCCAACAATGGGTGAGCCGTACTTCCAATTGACTAATAATGTTATTGTATGTTAAGAAACCCTTTTTTTAACATTAGTTTTATAGTTGCCAATATGGTGGGATTACAAATATGATCAAACCCTATATTGTACTCATACTTAGTCCGAAGACACAAGTAATTCCAATAATTCCCTCATATGCCGAAGCATGTAGTGGGGCGGGATAAGATTAAAGATCAATTCAACCCCATATTGCGCACATAAAAACTAAAAGTTCACAAGAAATCAAAATTTCATAGTTTAATGTCCGTATTAAATTTGTCCAAAAACCCCGGTTTCGCAAATAACACATAACTAGTCACAAGGAGTATGCTTAATACTAGACATGTTTAATCCAAATTTCTCTATAAGTATAAGTCCGGTTTAAGAGTTTCATAAAGTCTATTTTGAAAATATTGACTAGACACATGACATATCACATATAAGCAATTAAAACAGACAGAAAAATGGAGTAAAATTGAAGACAAACTCTTATATTAAAAGCAGTAATCATATAATGCCTCGAGTTCTCAAAAGAGTCTTCCCCAACTGGAGAACCAAAAGACTCTCACTAGGTTTTCTGCTAAAGTACCTAGATCGCCACATCCATCATATAGCATGATTGCGTGAGTCTTAAGGCCGAGATAAATCAAGAATAGAATAACATGGCAGCTTAATTAACATTTAATTTTAATCTATTCTTCTTTTTATCAAGTAACATTTTGGTTGATTCTAGGTGTTTATTCATTATTTATGGCAAGGATTGCATGTCGTTGCCATAATTTTCTAATAAAACAATAAATAAACTAGATTTCATGCAGCCCTAGCGTGTTTAATTATGTGTGTAACCCATAAAAACACCAAACGAGTTGGCTCGTGATGCCACTGTTGGGATTTAATAAACTGTTAACCATTAACAACTACGAGTACGCAGCGGATATGGATCATGTTTGGTTCATATAGTTAACACACAATAAATAAACAAAGGGGTAAACAAGAAAACTTACCCTCGAAGACACCAACAAATGATTATGAAACAAAGTGACTAAATGGTCACCTCTACGGTTGCTCACACAACACGTCAAACAAGCACGTCACGATGCTAGTCGTTACTTCACGAATAAAACAACGGAACACGATGTTCATGTTTTAGTTTTGTATTGATCGGATTCCATAAGATGAATACAACAGCCGATCAAAAAAAACTATTAGGATGAAAAGGGATTATGCATGATAAATACATGCATGGATTAATTGCATGCACATACAAAACATTAGTATAACATACACATGTAAATCAAATGCATGAATCAATTCCATGCGTTTGACTTCACATCAAATAAATACATTCATGCGTATGACTTTTAAGCATTGAATGTGACAGTATGATTTTCAAAGGGTAATGATAGTGTCAAATGACTTTTTGGAAAAACAATACATCGTATGTATTTTATTTTACGGAACGAGTTAATCAATGAGGGAGAGGGATGAGGTGTTTATATAGCACATCAACCCTAGTTGTAGATAAACTAGAAAACCTTGAGGATAACCTTCAAATTCTAAGCTTATCACAATTCCTACTCCTTATCTCATAACACAAAGTATTATCCCAAATTGATTCCAAAACCATTCAAGAATCCTCTAAAAAAATCTGCCACTTTTGGGAGGTCCTAGAGGTTTTGGTTTTGTCACTTTTAGTCCCTTCGGTTCATATTTAAATATTCGTTAAGTTAGTTATAAATTATAACGGTAACTAACGGTTATTTAAATTATTAACGTGAAGCATATTAAACACTTAATAATAAATAAATATATATTAAGTATTTAATAAACGTACTCTTCGTGTCTTACGTGTGTGCCCCCAATAGGCTCACACATTTCTAGTCGTACACGGCTAGTCCAACTACCACATTCCAACAATATCCGCAATCGAAAATAAGCATTGTGTATAGAATACACAATCTTAGAAATTGCATATTTATTACTATTCTTTTTTTAGTTTTTGTAGAATCATTTTTTTCATAGACGTTATTTTAAAAGATTTGTATCCTTTTAACCTTTCTTTAAGTCAAATTATTTTATAACTATTTAACTAAAATTACAGGGCACATTTCAATTAGATGCATCATCATACTTACACCTCAACAATTCACATAAACATTATGCAATGAACAATTAGATACAAGCCCGGTGCAACGCACGAGTCTGAACGTCTCGTATAATTTAGAATTGACATGTCTACATTTCTTCTTATTAGCATTGATTATGATTCTTATTTGCAGATTAATGACACAGTTTACGTAAAATCATAGAAAATACACACTCGACGTTCATTGTTAGTTATTATAGCATAATTGATGTAATGTTTCATTTTCAGTTTCGCTAAATATTTTATATGTGTTCTTTGATACATATTAAAAAAATTTGCCTGAGTTTAATTATCGTATGTTACAACCGTTTGCAATTATATTTTGATATATTCACGTTCTATTTTGAATGTTACACGAAACAATTACCACAATATCGCATATCCTTAATTGTCTGCCGCTAGAAATATCCATTGCTATGCACGAGTACTATTCTATATTTTAATATGAGAAACAATAATAAACATGGCACAAATAGAAATAATAACATGAATCGACTTACTAATATTATATTTGGACTTTTTTATTTTGACTAAAACCATAACTCTCTTTTTAATCAGTGCTATTACATATCGTTAATTATCACAATATTGCATATCATTTTTATTTTGACCCAAACAATCCTATTGTGAACGTTACACGAAAAACGTACCACAATATTGCATATTATTAATTATCGGTCGCAGGAGATTTTCCGCGCCTGCACGGGTATTCGCCTAGTTCCACTCAGAAGGCAGACTTCTCAAAAATTTCAAATTAAGATCTTCTTGTGAAATATTTTCACCAAGGATAGCTAACTGACTTACAATCTTCTAAAGCCTGTTAAAAATAGAATCAAGAGTGTGACATTTCGCGTTTTCAAAGTCAATATTAAATCCCGACATAATTTCAATTTTTAATTTTAAATAAATATCGAGTTATGCCTTTTTGTCGATTTAGTAAAAATCGCCGTCTTAAATAATTCGCGAGCCGTGCTTATGATCGATATTCGTTTAAATATTCTAAGAAGTTAAAAATTCTATATTTTGCCTCGTTGGCTCGAAAAATTTATTTTTATAATCGTTGTTGGTTCCCGCGTTAGCAGAATCCTTGTTAAAAAAAATCACCTAAACATTTAGTATACCTTTGTTAAATTTATACTTACACTAAAAATAATACAACAAAATAATACAACAAATTTTTACAAAAAAATAATAATATTAAAACTATAAATCCTAACCCTCTTTAGACGCCACCCCCTAAGGCTCAACCAAATTTCACCTCAAACCTGTACCAACAAATTGGAATTATTATGTTTTGCATGCCCAGCTTATTCAAACCCATTCACTCTCATCAACACACAGTAAACCCACAAGTGAGAAAAACAACTGCTCTCTCCCTCTCTTTGCATCTGTCGAACAATAACAACACAATAAAACCACCATAATTTTTTTTTCATCATTCCTAATCACTACAACACACTTCTACAATCACCTACATTGATCCTACATAACCTTTATCATCATTCTAAAAGAAAACACCATGCAATTTTTTTTTTGTATCTTCTAGTGATTGTGAGCTCACTAAAACCCTCATTGATTTTTCTTTTGGGTTAATTACTTGAAAATGCATTATACTTGTCACTTTTTGTTATTGTGTGTACTGAACTTTTTTTTTCTTATTGTGTGTATCGAACTTTCAAATTTCGACCTTTGTGTGTATTTTTGACCATTTTACCCTTACCTTTTTCAAAATTCGAAGAGTAAAATGATCATTTTACATGGCTAGAATAGTGACAAAATACACACAAAGGTCAAATTTGAAAGTTCAGTACATACAATAAGAAAAAAAAAGTTCAACACACACAATAACAAAAAGTGACAAGTATGGTACATTTTCAAGTAATTATCCCTTTTCTTTTCTTATGATAATGCATATGTTATATTTTTATATATTTTGAAATCCACTAGAATGATGTTAATTTGATTTTTGAAATGTTAAATAATTGTTGGTTATGATAGAGGATAGAGATAGGTTAGCTAAGTGAATTTGCGAAGTGGTTTGGTGATTAATATAACATTTAGTATGATTTTGTAATGGGACATTTTCTGCAGAAAACTAAAGCCCACGTTTTGACGTCGTAAAAATGATAAATTTAAAATTTTATTTAAGATTATGTTAGAGCTTGTCAAGACGATCGTTTCCATATATGGATCGCCTTATAACTCCTAAAAACAAAGTTTTTATGGCGATATGAAACTAGGAAAAATTTTGTTAAAATTTCAGTTTTTGGGTATAAATGGTTGCTGACATAATTTTGAAGGGGTATTTTCGTCACTTTCTAGTCTGTTTCGGCCTTCGGCCAAAATATGAAAGTTGTTCGGATGGCCGTTTTACTGCCCCGCGAGGTCGGGTGCGTCTAAAATCAAGTAAAAATGGGTCTAAAAGCTAAGGCAAAACCTGGGTTTTTCATTTGGTACAAACTGCATCAGACCTGATGCAGGGGCCATTTTTGTCGATTTTCGGGTCTCGGCCAAAACTAAAAAGTTGTCTGGAACGTCGTTTTACGTCAAGGTACTTTAGTGTCCGAGATGTAAAAATGTGTTCTAATAGGTCGTTTTGAAACGGGTCAGAATTTGCAAAAATATAATAAAAGTTAAAAACTTGTAAAAGATGGGTTGATTGCTGAATTTTGATAAAAATTAGGAATTAGAGCGTTTTGGAGTCCGTTTGAGCTTATGAAATGTTAACAGAAATAATTGGGCGATATATATATATATTATTGGCTACGTTTCGGTTACATCTAAAAATAGTAAGTCTATAAATAGAAACTTTATATATGTAATTATGTATATAGTCATAAGTTAATCAAGGAAATATGGATAAGTATATATATATATTATTGGCGTGTCGGGAGTTGTCGAAAACTTAACATTCTATTAATCGGTAATTAATATCTTACCATAATCGGACTTTCTAAAAATAGAAACTTTTCGGAAAAGCGTCGTGAATTAATACCGAGAGAAATACAATTATTATAAGCGTCTTAATTAATAAAACTTATGGCGTTCATGTGGATTCCATAATATGTAATTGTATATATATATATATATATATATATATATATATGTGTGTGTGTGTGTGTGTGTGTGTAGTAAATATATTTATTTACTTATGCAATTTATGCATTTTACACTGGATCTTTATTTCTACTGATCACGGACCAATATACTATAGGTCGTGGTTGAGGTGTATCATTATTGTTCGTTCATTGTTGAATTTATTATCCGAAACTTGACTAAGGTGAGTTCATAGCCTCGCCTTTAAACTTTTAAATTGTATTTATAAACCCCGCGAGGGAGATACGTGCTTGTTTTATAAACCGAACACAAGAAATTTTATGGTATGT
>BQNB010087985.1:14163-27776 GCA_026074375.1 Tanacetum coccineum | reverse complement strand
GTTTACATTGATCATTGATTTTTAGTTTACGCGATTTAACTATACGATAATAATTAAAAGCGAATGCGTAAAACTCTAAAAATAAATAATGGAATTTATTAAAGTTGTAAATAACCTGAAAATGAGAAATGTTACATGATAAGCCATTTTACTTTCATAATCAATTTGAAGCTTTTTTTCCAACATCATTGAAAGTGTAGGTGGTGTAAGAGGATACTTCTTCTCTACCAACATGTAAATCTGCATAGACTGCATCCTCAAAAAATGTACTCCACATGAGTCATATAGCTTCAATTCCAACACTTTGTATCCGTTTTGCAGCTTCCATACTTCATCTTTTACATGTGGTTCAAACATTATTTTCATATCATTCCATAATAGATAATACATGCTTTCCACTGGTCTTGTTGACCATATCTAGCTTTTACCAACTTGTACAAGTCTTCTAAATCTTCCCTGTCAAAACTTTTAAGGATTTGACTAAAGATTCTATACATTTGAGACTTTCCATTAGCTCTTATTATTTGATAATAGTTTTTTTCCTTCTTTGTGGATCTTCCAGTCAACAATCCTTGGAGACTTAACAACCAAAGGAATAACATCAATTGTCACCTCTTCTTCATCTGGAATGATTTCCAAACACTGTTTAAGCTCTGCTGTTTCTTTGTCATCATCCACCTTTTGCTTCTTTACATTCTCTTGTATCAGCTCTGTCCCTGCTCTTTTTTCTTTGCCTTCCACCAACTCTGTTCTAAACTCTTCAAATGTATTTACCCTTTTGAAAGCTTTGTCAAACATCTCTTGAATATAATCAAACCCTTTTGACTTCCAATCTTTGAGCTTATATCCTTCCATGTTCTTTAGGTAAGTACACATTATTTATCTTTGTTAAGCTTTTGTTAGTGGTTTGTTTCTTTTCTCTTCTGCTCTTTTAGTTGCAAAATGATTTCTTCTTTTCTCTAAGAGTTGTTGAAATAATGTAGCCTTTTCTGCATTAGACAACTCTTCTTGTTCTTATGCTTGCAATCTTTTAGCAAATTGATGATCAACATCAATCTTTGCTTGAATATAATCTCATGTTTCAATCAAGGCAATATTGGCTTCTTTTTCTTTTTCAGCTTTCTCTCTTACAAGTCTTTCTTCTTCATCAAATTTAGCTTGTAACTTTGTAGCAACTTCTTTATCAAGCATGATTTGAACTTTCTTCTTCATAGGCTATACATGTTCTTCTATCATTATTCCATTACCCGTGTCCTATGATTTTTGTGAAGAAATTGTTGTTGTTGTTGTTGTAGATTTACCTGGCTCTTGAAAAACAATCCCTTTCACCTTGGGTTTTGAAGTTTTTAATGCTTCAAGTGCTTGAGCCAAAGTAATTTCTTCAGTAGTTATTGTTACAGTTGTTGCATCTGTACTAACTTGAGCAGCATCAATTACTTCTTCAACAACATTTTCATTTTCCCTGCAACAAACACCTCCTCATTACCTAAAAAATTCACATCAAACATCTCATTATCAGCATTATCTTGAACATTAACCAGGGTAATGTCTTCACATGCATCAATAACATTAATCCTCCTTTATTTGGATGCATCCTGACCCAAACTTTCTTTATCTTCAGAGGATTCTACCCTAGCACTCAAACCAACTTTGTATAATCTCTTCAGCTTATGAGTTCTTGAACTTCTTTTCTTTTCAAGCTTCTTGACCCTCCTTTTCAAACTATCAATCTCATTCTGTTAAGTGGTCTTTGTCTTCTACAAATCAAGAACCCTTTGTTGTAAATTGGTACATAGTGTCATCAATTCATTAAGTTTAAATCTATCCTCATCAATTCGAAGTGTGTTACCTCTTGCGAGCAGTGAATCATTAGAATGTTTAGATACACTCTCAAACCTAGTTCGAGCAGTAGTATCCCCATGGCTTCTTAGCACCTGGGACCACCACTTAAAGTAGTTCCTAGGGAACTAGATTCATTAGGTGTTGCCTTGGATCGAGTCTTAGTTATGTTAACACTGTCCTGCTCTGCTTCTAAGCTAGAAGTAGTAGTGACAGCCCTCACTAAACTATCACCCAACTCCTTATGGACAACCTTATCTGCAACATTCTCACTAGGATCACTAGGCTGAGGTACCTGAGTGTCCTTTCTTTCAGGCTACCTAGGTTTTTGTGTCTTTTGAGGTTGAGTTGATGATTGAATAATGGTGAGTGTGTGATGGGGATCAGTTGGAATTGCTGAACCTTCACCCAATTCTGATTGGTTTTTTACCACCATTGTTGGAAATAAAAGTGTTACTCTACTAGAAAAACCTTTGCCTACCCTTCTTATAATTCCAAAAATCTTCTTAGTGTGAGAGGGTGCATTATAAATTCTCTTATGAGTTGGTAGCCTATCAAGTTGTTGATTCAAAAACACTTGTACAAACCTTGGATACATAAAAAACTTCACAGACAAATTATTCAAGTTTCTAACCATACTTTCAAAAATGTATTTTAAAAAATTGAACTTCTGGTTTGTAGCTAAGCAAATAATTGCAGATGCTATAGTACTACTAAACTCATTCCATGCAGTAGTCTTTGGACTTAGACATCGTAAAATAGTATGAACTAGAAATTTCCATTATGGAGAAAAGAATGGCTTATAGAAAGTTAGCTTTTGTGAAATTTTCTCATACCTCATTAGTGCAAGTTGTTCAAAGATGGTAGAATTTGGTAAACAATCAACCCCTTCTGCAACTTCTAGTTGAAGATCTCTTCTAACAGTTGATTCAATGATGATTATCTTCTTTCCATCTACTAGGGCATGTAACTATACTTCCCCATTGATAGTTTTGGCCACAACAGTAGACTAGAACTGTTCGATACACGAAGTATATATAGTGGGATAAACGGTTAGTGCATACTTTATAGGCTGTGTGTAACACCCCTAATTAGGGTCGCAGCGGAATAATGTGTCCGGGAGCGTTACTTCATAGATCAATAGCACAAGATATGAGAACGACCTCTAAAAGAGTCGTTTAAAAATACGATACATTAGATTTATTGAAATTGTTTGATACAAAGCACAACGGCTTAAATTGTTCAACATTTGATGACAAGTATTTTAGATCAAAACAAATATCCCTAGATGTAATGACTCCAAATCTTTTATGCATGACTCCCCAAAAGAGTATCCCCAATGTATCCTTAGCACCTCGTGCCTCATTGACCTGAGAAAACATGCTTTAAAACGTCAACATAAAGTTGGTGAATTCATAGGTTTATGTAAATATAATATAGGACCGCAAGATTTCCCCGTGATTATGCAACGTGTACACCCATCACAAAATGTATTTACGTTTCCCTAAGTTCATGACACTAAAGCTCAACATGTATGAATGCAATATAAATATTGCCACATTGCCCGTGATGATGTTCAACCCTAAACATCCCAAATTCGACATGGTATACATCCGTTGGTTCACTCCGTGACACCAGTGAGAGCTACTCACCCGGATGGGGATGTCAATCCCAAATAGATCTATTTATAACATTCACGCTCACACAAAGTAATTGACAGTTCATGATAATAGGCACACTGGGTTATCGCTACTTAGGCAAACACGTAATCATGATAAAATGTACACTTGCGTCCAATTTGTAAAATGATGCATGTTTCTCACCCTAAAAGTTGTAAATCGTTGATATAGTAAAACATGGGGCTATGAACTCACCTTAGCAAGTAGTCCTCTGTGAAAGGTAATATACTCAAGTATGGCAAATGAATCACACCGTCAAATACCTAAGTAAATACGGTCAGTCTTAGTTTACAAGTTTAGGCCAACGACTTCGTGTATAAACTACAATAATTTGCTAGTTTATATATACAGTTATCACTTGTGTGGTGATGTACACGTTTATTGAATTCGTTTTCCTCGTTTGCTCTTGGGAAGATGCACGACTATATACTTTTAAGTATACACAGTGTTTAAGTATTAATAATAAATACACCTATTTATTATTTGCGTGACTTTAGTTATATAAGTATCCGTATTATACCACGACTAGTCCTATACCATGTGTGTTCATTTAAATCACTTAATTATATAAGATACCCTTAGGTTTTCATTAGTGGCAAAAACAGTCCCTTAAAAACAAAAACAGATTTGCCAGTTTATACCCTCAAGTTTCTATTTTTACACTTTTAGTCCCCTAACTTGCAAAAGTTGCATTTTAGGTCCAATTAAGATTTAAGAAGTGACAAAAGCCTTCATTAGCCTTGCATAAGCTATATAAACTGTTTGGCTTAATAATAAGCTCGGATGAGCTTATTCGAGCCTGTTGGGCCCGTGGCCCATTAACTCTAACCCGAAAGTTCACATTTGGCCCATTAAGGGTTTCCAACTATTATAGTTTATGATTTTTGCCTCAAAGAAGTGTTGCAAACTTAGATAAGCTGTTTCACCATATTGGCTTATCCCATAAGCCAATAAGCCACGGTAATGGGCTTTTAGGCCCATTAAGGACCCGGTAAGGGTTTTGAGGGTGTGGGCTTATCCAACATAGGCCTATAAGCATTTAGGGTATTCAATAAGCCCATAGGTTCTGCCTTAGCTTATAAATAAGCTGCTGGCCCGCATAAGCACTCGTCATTGGGCTGTTGAGCCCGATAGTGGCTCGTTAAATCCACTAGTGTTGCGTTAGGGTTTCTTTTGTAACTTGTTTAGCATGTTAAGCATCCTTGTCCTATGTTTAAGCAACTTGATGGAGCTACACTCGTCCCATACGAGTCTTACAATGATACTTAGCAAACTGATTAACAATATGCTAGCAGTACTAACTCTGCTAGCAGTACTAACTTCTGCTAGCAGTACTAACTTCTTAAGCCTGGCAGTATTAACTTCTAACTTAGCTCGTATCATACAACCCATCAGTGAGTTAACAAATTCGTTAGAGTTTGTTTGAGCTCGTGTTGGACACAAGACGCGGCTATGGTCTTGCTAACTTATTTCGACATATCCCAAACAACCCTAGTTCGCATATACTATAGTGTACACATCCTTTATTGAGCAAGACGAGTTGTTAAGTATTATGATACGTGACATGAAAGTGTTTCCGTTTCCAAACGAGTTATCAAACCTCTCGGCTAAATATTTTACGTGTGCATGTCATGTTTAAACATTCATGCTTATACACAAGATCTTTGTTACGTGCCTTATGGCTTTTGGTTCACCACACAAGTCTATATATGTTGTATATTATAAGACGTGGACATGGGTTGTGTCATGCTAGGCACGACCCATGTTTAGCTTGTTAACACATAATAACCCTGCCTTATGACACATGAAGCAAACATGAAACTTGAATATAAACGTAGGCTAAGACACTTACAAGGGTCCTAGCTTCTTGAACGTGTGTGTCGTATAGTCGTGTTGAAACTCGACTTGTATACCCCAAGCCTTAGTTTAAATCGAATCTTTCTTGCTTTCAAACCCTTAAACATATAAGCTTAGCT
Organism: Tanacetum coccineum; assembly: GCA_026074375.1. Lineage (NCBI taxonomy): Eukaryota > Viridiplantae > Streptophyta > Magnoliopsida > Asterales > Asteraceae > Tanacetum > Tanacetum coccineum. The sequence goes on along the minus strand of BQNB010087985.1, from coordinate 22,282 downwards.
TGATGATTACTAGTGTAATGTCGTGTTTGTGTGGATAGTGTCTCGGCTGTGGTGACCCGAAACAAATAGTAACAGACTAAAATAAATAGTGACTGATAATAAATGTCGTACAATGACATGAAAATGAGAAATGTTACACGCTTCGTGAGTGGCAACCCATGCTTATCCTTAGTAATAGTATATTAGTATAATATTTATCAATATGTGTGATGTAAAGAGGCTTGCCTCTTCCTTTCTCGTGTTTCGTGTTTTGTGTTTTATGTCCAGGATTGCCCGAATTATGAAGACTCTCATGCTCGTGGTTTTGTCCATCGTCCACTCGATCTTCAATCCTTCACTTGCTTATATAAGGGAATCCGATATCCTAGATCTTATTGATTAACGTTTATCTATTAGCATAATTAATAAACGGCTTTAGATTTGCGTAGAGACCCCTTAATATTTAGATTATGCCTTGAAATTAGTATGGGAGTGACAGTCTCACATTAAGGACAATGTTATTGCTAGTATGGGGGGAATCTTTAGATTCGAACCTTACTTGCATTTTCCTGTCTTCATGTAACCCCCATTTTTTCCACCACAAAATAGCAAAATATTTCCAAAATTAAAAAATTACAAAACTATAATAATGATATAGACACGTATTTTGTTTTTTTTAGGAAAAAAAGTTTTGACACTTAGAAAAGCATGTTGTCGCTCTAGCTTGCCCCTTACATAAATAATTAAGCTTTAGCTAGTCTTTTATACAAAAGCTTTAAAACGCGAATTCTATGCTTGAAAAAACCAATGCGATTTTGCAAGTTTCCTCCATGATAGACCTTTTACATATACAAAGCTTGTTTTATAGAACTAATATTCGGGTATCTTTTTACTAAAGATTTTAATTTTGCGAAGAACAAGAAATGATAGATTTTAATATAGTAGGATTCTAAACAATAAAGAGTTGGAACTATTAATAGCTCATATATGTTTTAACTTGTGGCTTTTTGCTCCTGACCAGCTTAATAACATCATATAATTGTTGCATAAATGAAGTTACTTTAAGGTTTTTGCGATTCTTAGTTATAAGTCACTTCGTAGAGATCCCAATCTGTGAAATAAAGGTACACATCGAGGTTTTGTTATTGTTGTGGGGAAATAGCAACCGATTCCGACGCTCGCTACCTTGTCCTAACGTAGTTAAAAGACATCAACAGATTAGAAATTTGGCTAATAATAATGAATTAATGTAATAAACCAAGCCGAAATAAAGACTCACAACACTCTTTGCCTGGCTCACAACCGATGTGGTAGTCGTTTAAAGATGGTGTGAGGGAATTAATAATAATAAAAACTGAGGGCTGATAAAAAGTTACTGCTCTTGCCGCACACAACCGATGTGGCATCTTTATCAAAGAAAGGCCCTGGAAAGAATAATAATCCGAGACTGGAGTAAAAGTTTTGCTGCAACTTTCCGCTCACAACCGATGATGCAGCCATACAAAAAGGTCGAGGATCACCAAAGTCGAAATAAAAGACTCCCGACCATGACGGCTCGCATACCGAGTGGCATTTGTTTAAAAGACCGAGGTCTAATAAGTTGTCAATAATAATAAAAAAAATAAAGCCCAAATTTTTACACCGGGTATCAAAATAGATAACTCCAAAATCGTATGCGAAATTAGAACCTTAATGTGGACCTATTCGGCACCAAATCTTCCTCTTTATGTAAAGGATATCAAACAAATTAAAGGTCTAAAACCGAGGTTACTTTATGTGAATAGACATTAATTATTGTCAGAATAATATAATAAAAAGCTTTAGAGGATCAAGGAATAATGAGAGCGAAAAGATAGCTATGCATTCACAATTACATTTATGAGAAGAATTTAAGCATCTTAACTTGTATTTAACAATGATTTTCGTTTTTAAGCTTGGTTTAGGGCGGGTAAAAAAATCAAGGACGGTGAATTTATCCTTTTAGTGTTTCTTGTTCCGAGAATTATTTAGTATGAATAAATAAACAGCATAAAAATGGTAAAAAACGGGACTTTTACAAACTAGTGATTCTTAATCTCATAAGATGGCACTATTTTCTACTTTTCAAGTGATTATCTAAGGGGTTGAAATATTTGTTTTCTAAGTTTGTATTTTTAGTGGACATGCTTAAGGACATAAATAATAGGATTTAGTATGGGGGATTTTGGTATGTACTTAAATACACATACCTTTTACCTAATAAAACGACCATAAATAACCTAAACAGATGAAAAATATAATGTATATGTGTGTTTTGGTTATTGTGCTTTGCAGGTAACGGATAAGATCTTACAAACGAGCATAGAACAAGATTAATACAGAAAGACAAGTATAGCAGGACAAAATACGAGCACGAGATTGAAAGAGTACGAGAAATCAAAGCCGAATGCGTATTTATATTTAATGGGTCAACTCGTACCCATTCATTGGCCCGGGTCAGCCCTTTAATATGTGAAGTATTACAAACCTAAGCCTAATAAACATACATATCCAAGTCCAATCCAATATCCTAAAAACAGTCCAAAACACCATTCCTGGCCTAAGTTTACTACCCGAGCCCAACACCCTTTTATAAACCTGGTCAACGATATTAGGACGGGTCAAAGTTACTGTGTAACTATCCCTTTCCCTCCTTTTCATTTCACCCACAGAGTACAAATCATACGCAGGGTAAATCTACCAAAGTACTCGATCTATAGTGCTTCTAGAAGGCTCAGACTGACACCTCTGACACCCTCCTTGTCCACGCTGGCAATCCCACATCACCCCATTGGCCAATTAAACGTGTACACAATCTAACGGCTCAAAAGTTGATGATTAAGAGACGGTTATTGATAGAGGGCCAAGATTAGAGATTGGGGAGCGTCCTGAAGGCTAGAAGGTTCCTCTCACCCCTATAAATAGAGGGCTTGATCACACATTTATAGATGTGTAGATTTTTAGGCATAAGCTTTTAGATAGTTAATAGCAATTTAATAGCTTATAGGTTTACATACATGAAATTTCTTTTCCAACCTTTAATCAACTTTAATTTTCAATAAAGGTCATTTTTCATTTAATTTGTGTTCAATTCCCTCTATTTTTCCTTGAATGATAACTTTGTTTAATATGATCATAATCACCTAATAAGCTCTGAATTACAGCATAAGCCGCTATCACACAGTTAGCCTTTCAAAAGCTTAACTGAGTTTAGATTTTCACTTAAATTCTCCCCTAAACTACCTCAGCTTTTGATTTGGATGATAAGCCAATTATGGAAGGGCTTATAGACCTCACCAGCTTTTTTCTAACAAGGTGAAGCTTGTAGATCTAAGCTCTTAAGAGCATAAACATATCCTTGTTTGGCTAGGATCAAGGTACTAGTTCTAATTTCTCATATTCACTAAAATATTAGCTTAATTCTGTTTGCTTATTGATTTGCTTAATTGTGCTTGCAATTGCTTAATTTAGCTTATGTCTGTCTAGTTATAGCTTATTATGTTTAGATTATAGCTTATAGTAGTTTGGTTAAAGTTTTAATAGAATCTGTCATAGTTAAGCAAAATTAGCTTATTAAGTATAGCTTATTTATGAGTGCTTAATTTTTATATATTTTAGCTTATTAGTCTTTAAATATCTTAGTTATTAATCTATTTCTAGAGAACATAGCTTAATATGATCTGTATTGGCTTATAATTTGATTTTAGGATTTAAAACGTTAGATTTAAGGGGTCAAGATAGCCACAATGGGAAACATCAAGATTTACGTCTTCTTAAACAAGTATTTGAAAAGCTCACATAAAGGTCTCAAAACTCGTATAGCATACGTTTATAAACATGTTTTATTGGATAAGCTTATACATGTTTATGATTAAAAACATAATCTGCACGATTTAATACTCCAACCAAAACTGTTTAATCTTAAGATCCATACGCGTGAACTATAGGGTGTATATTTGTGATCAAAATTATTTCAAAGTTCATTACGAAAAAATCATCTGTTTTAAGACATTAATCCTTAAACAAAGTCTTAGGTTTCAACAGTCAAATAGGAATTGTTCTGCATGTTTTAAAAGCAGAATTGCCTTATTTGTTGGTCTTTAAAAAAAAGAAGTAAGTCTGTCATTTGCATTTACACTTTACTAGCTTATTTCCCTAAATGTTTTGTTTGAATTTAGCTTATTTGGTTATTATTAGTTTAAATGCTTAATCTCTTTTTTATTTTGGTTTATATCTAATTTTTACAGCTTAATTGTCTTAAAGTAAAGCATGTAAGTCAGTGAAAAGTACATTTAAAAGAGGATTTTAATGACATCTATCTTAGAGTGTCTTTGTCATGAAGTTAAAGCTAATAACTAGATAGCATATCTTTGATCCCTATATAGGATCAAATAGGAAATATGATCAATCAGGTTTTGCGCTTTAAATAGCTTATTTCTTTTGCATAAAATTCCAATTAAGTTAGACTTTAAAAGTGGTGTTTACATACTTTATTGTCTGTCTTATTGACTCTGACATAATTGTGTTTTGGAGCTCTTTAGCTTATTTAGTTAGCTTATTTTCTAGTTTAGTTTAGCTTATCAGGTCTAGGTTATTCTATTTTTAGCTTATCTCTTTTCCTTTTAGCTTATTAGGTCTTTAAAAAGCCCAACAGTTTAGGCTTAGTGTTAAAAAAAGCTTTTTAGTAATCTGTCACTTTGCATTGCTTATTTCTGGCTTATTTTTAGGTTCTGAACAAAGTGTCTTCATTAAAGTTAGTTAGTGTCAGCTTATTGTTAGCTTTTTCTTAAAAAATTCAAAAATAAGAAAAATAGCAAAAAGCAAGGGCCAGGACTCGAACCTGGCACTATGCGCTTCACCGCACACACACACTCTTACCATTGCGCCCTTGGGTCTTTTTCATAAGACCTTTGGGCCATTTAATTTATAAGGTGTATTTGCAGTTTAAGCTTATAAGCTACTTCAGCTGATTTCTAGCTTATTATGTGTGCTTATCTGTTCTTTCTTTTTACCATTATCTTAGCAATAGTCTTAAATATTTTCAATAATTTTTTCAGATTTTTATAAATTAGTTTAGCATTTTTAATTAATTTTCTAGATTAAAAGTGTTTTTAATTCATAATAAATAAAATAAAAGTCAAAAAATATAATTCTTTTTTCTAAAATTATTTTTAATCATTTAGGATTTATATAAAAAACAGTTTTAGGGTTAAATTTTAATAATTTAGGTAATTAGTCGCGTTTTTAGATTCCCGTTATCGTTTATCGTGCTTAAGTCTTAATTGCTTTAGTTTTTAGCTTGCCTTTATTTGTTTTTGCATTTCATTAGTAGAATTAAAATCTAAATTCAAAATATTTGATATTCAAGCATCAAACAAAATACTTTTGCGAATTTCAAATTCACCTCTTGTCGGGATACGACATCCGGGAGATAAAATATTGTTTGCCCTCAAGCAATTTTCTTATCAAACGGGATACTTTATATATACTATAATTAATTTGAGATATTTAGGATATATATTTAATTATATATATACTATTTGGATCGAATCAAATGTCATCCTCATGCATTCTCTGTTGGTGGTTTTTAGGACCTAAGATCTATCTTAGAGAAATACTGCGATCCTTGCAGTTGATCGAATAGGTCGTCTATCCTAGGGAGTGGATAACGATTCTTGATGGTCAACTTATTAAACCCTCTATAATCAATACACATTCTAAAGGATCCATCCATTTTTTTAACAAATAATACCAGTGCTCCCCAAGGCGACGAGCTTGGTCGAATGAAACCCTTGTCCAAGAGTTCTTTGAGTTGACCCAACAACTCCTCCATTTCAGAAGGTGCCAATCGATAGGGAGATTTCGTGACTGGTATTGCTCCAGGGATTAACTTAATACGAAATTTAATTTCTCGAATAGGTGGTAATCCTGATTGGTCATCCGGAAATACCTCAGGAAAGTCTCTAACCACAATAATCTCTTCTTGTTTTTGTTCCTTGGCCTTAGCACTCATTAGATGTCTCATTTTCTCTTCCGGACTTTCTCCTATAACTCTAAGTACTTGGCCATCTTATAGGGGTATTCTAACTACCTTCTCGTGACAAATTATTTCAGCCTTATGGTTAGACAACCAATCCATTCCTATGATCACATCAAAACTCCTGCTTCCAAACGGTATCAAAGTTATATCAAACATGTGACCTTCTATTTCTAGTTTGCAACCCCTAATAACTTTATCAATCTCTACTAGCTTCCCACTAGCTATCTCAATCTCATAACTGAATCCTAATTCACTGGGCTCTATGCCTAATAAAAGTATGAAAGTAGTAGAAACAAAACTATATTCGGCACCAAAATCAAATAGAGTTGTAGCATAGTGATCTTTTAAAGTGAACGTACCAGTCATGATGTTCGGGTCCTGGCAAGCCTCCTCTACTCCCAGTATAAACGCCCTTCTACGTGCCTAGTTATCGTTGTTCCCACGACCTTGTCCCTCATTATTAGCAACAACTTGGTTTAGACGGTTTCCCCCTGGCCTTTGTGCTTGGTTTTAAAAACCTAGGACATTTCTACCCTTTAAAAATATTGGTTCCTCCACACTCATAACATGCTCTAGGAGCAGCAATTGGGTTTCTAGCATTCACTGGGTTCACCATCCTAGGAGCCACTCTACAGTCCTTTGCCATATGTCCAGGGCGGCCACAGTTAAAGCAAGCCCGACAATCCGGGCATCTTATGTTTTCGAAAGCTTAAATTTAAATAAACTAGAAATACCGATAATTAGACGGAAACACACGGGTCAAAAAGTATAACCCAACGTATGTAGTCATGATTGAAGAATTTTTACACACAAATAAAATATAACAATAAATATTACCTAAAGAGCAAATTAAGAACTTTCCTAAAGTCCTCCCGTTAAAGAAAATCTCACTCTAAAAGATATATATAATATATAATACGTATATTTAACCGGGAAGAATGATCACCCGGGTCGTTTCCCCAACGACTTGTGAAATTGAAACATTGCTTTAGTTTGGACTATGATTTGAATGAGAAAAGATAGATTTGATTATCTATGACTACTAAATAAAAGCAACAAATAAAATAAGCACGCAAAAGCTATTGAACACTTAAAACAAATAACGGAACAATTAAAAGGCGACAAATAAGCAAATAAGACCAAATTAATCCTTAAAAATGCAAACTAAAATTTTAAACCTAGAATAGGACATAATAAAATTTTAGGAAAAAGAAAAATATTTTTTTGATTATTTTAGAATTTATAATGAATTAAAAACGAATTTAATCTAATTAAATCCTAAAAAATAGCAAATTAAGTCTTAAAAATTAAGAAAAATGATTTTTAAATTTAGAAAAGTCTAAGATAACATAAAAACTCAGAAAACTATTTTTAACTATTTTTAAAATTAAAATCCTATTTTTAAAATTAAAAATAAAAGCTTAAAAATGAAAATTAAAATCTAAAAGGGGTAAAAATGATTTTTCTGAATGTAAACCTAAAAGTATTTAATCTAATGCTAAAAAATTTTTTTTGTATTTTTATAAAACTTTTTTCTATTTTTTTATGTATTTTCGAATTTTTAAACCTTAGAAAAATGATTAAAAATAATCTACTTAATGGAAAAATATGAAAAATTCAGGGAAAATCATAAATGTTAACAAGAACTTAAGAAAAATATTAACTACGAAAAAGCTAAACAAATAAGCCCTAAATAAGATTTAATAAGCTACGGCTTATTACTAAAAAGGAAAATGAAATTGTGTTTAAGTATTAAATGTGGGGAGAAAAGATTGGATGACCTATTGTAGCATATTGGTAAAACGTGTGTATTGTGTGGGTGAGGTCGTGGGTTCGAGGTTGGCTAACACCCTTTTTGCATTTTTTTTATTTTTTGAAATCTAAAAGCTGGAACTTATTAAAGACACTATTCTAAACACTTTTAATAAAAGGAGCTTAAGCTCAAACTAAAAAATAAGCTCTCTAAGAGCTTATTAAGCAACTGACCTCAGAAAGTGAGGATTTGAGCTCTTGAGAGCTTATTTTCACTTATTAGCATGCACACTACTTATTTTAAGCTTAAATGCAAAACCAAAAGCTGAT